>JBDJHY010211884.1:0-31302 GCA_039654485.1 Withania somnifera | reverse complement strand
CCTTGGAGTTGTTCAGCGTTTTATGTTAATAATGCTGCGGAGAAAGAAAGAGGTTCTCCCAGATTAGTTATTAATTATAAACCGCTAAACACTGCTCTAAAATGGATTAGATACCCAATTCCAAACAAAAGAGATCTTTTAAAAAGAACTTTGAAGGCAAATATTTACAGTAAATTTGATATGAAATCAGGATTCTGGCAAATTCAAATTGCTGAAAAGGATAAATATAAAACTGCTTTCAATGTCCCTTTTGGACAATATGAATGGAACGTAATGCCTTTTGGTTTAAAAAATGCCCCTTCTGAATTCCAAAATGTTATGAATTCAATCTTTAACCATGTTAGTCATATTTCAATAGTCTATATTGATGATGTGTTAATTTTTTCTGAGGACATTGATTCTCATTTTAAACATTTAAAAATCTTTTATAATATTGGTATAGCCAATGGTCTTGTGGTAAGTGCCAAAAAGATTAAGTTATTTCAAAAAAAAATTAGGTTTCTCGGACATGACTTGTTTCAAGGCAGTTATAGGCCAATTTGCAGAGCCATTGAATTTTTGCAGGGAAAGAATGCGACCAGGAATCAAGGCTAACGGACCCTTGAAGGAGAAAGAAGTAGCCAAGACTACTTTAGCCAAACCCTTCAACATCAGGCCAGAACTTACTGGTCCTTCAAATAGGTATTCTTCTTTGGCTCAAATACTTCCTATTAACCCCAATGCTTTCCCTCCATTGCCTCTGAGCACCCCATCTAAACTATTAGTCATGAAAAAACCCATTGCTCAATCTATAGAGTCATCTTCACCTTCGAGAAAACAAAGATTTTCCCAAACACAAAATGAGATTCTTACACCATGAAAGCCCCAGAAAACTTTAAAGAAGCTGTTACACCCAAAACAGAAGAACAATCTCCAAAAACCAAAGAAAAAGAAAAGTTTGAATTTTCTTCACTTCAGGTTATTCCTATCTTTGGTCTAGACAAGGAATATGAGAACTATGAAATAAAACACCTCTTGAAACCAGTCTACAAAAATAGAAATTATGTATACACTGAAAATCCTTTGAAAACTAGAAAGTTTTATGAGTTCATACTTGTAGACATTGGTTCTATTTCAATAGAACATGAATTGGAAGACAAGTTCGAACCGAATAGTATTGTCTATTCTAAATTCACAATTTACAAAATTTTGTCACCTTTTGAATGGCATGTTGATCATTTACATACCCCTATAAATCCTTTAAGAGAGCATAGACCTCATACATATAACTGGTATGATAACAAAAATTCCTGGATGAATTTTATGTACTTAAGACCATATACTCATACTTGGTTTGTAAAGTATAGTCTAGAACTCTCAAAGTCAATCATCCCAAGATGGTTCTATGAATGGTGGATTCTATTCGGAGGAAATCAGCAAGCAATGCCAAAAACCTTCCTTGAAAACTTTGAGCAGTTTCAGAAAGATCAAGGAATCTCCACCTTAGCAATGAACATAAAATTATGCAAATACTTTATTCAGAAAATAATTTCCTACATTATTAGTTGGACATTCAGAGTGACTGAAATTGACAGAATAAAATTTCTGTGTAAAGAAATTTTAATTAAAGGGTGGTCTCCAGCCCCCAAAGAAAGCCAGCATCCTTCTCCGAAAGGATCCTCTTCATCAACAAAAGGATCATCAAAGAGTGAGTTGAAAAAGAAACTTCAAAAGGCACTATCAGAATTAGACAGTGACCCCGATGAAAATGAAATCATACAGCTGTTAGAAGAAGCATCGTCCCAGAGCGATGATAATGGAGATATGTTAAGACCTAAAGCTTTGGCTCAGTCTTAACTACTCCCTTTTGGTTAACATAAATTCCAATTGAGGTAAAAAACTGAAATAATTGGTCTTGCAATGATAGAGGTAAAAAGCCAAAATTATCTTGCAAGTAAAAAGAAATAAACTTTTTGATTATGTTAATCAATTGGAAGGAGGAACAGACTATTCCATCCTTGACATCTTATCATATCTACTTTATCTGAAAGAGGCAGACAACTTTATCAAGGGACCACCAACTTTCCATAAAGCAAGTGGCCGACAACTTTATCTGAGGACCACTAACTTTCCAAAAAGCAAGTTGCCGACCAACATGCTTCTTTAAGCCAATCTAATCTTAACACACGAATTGCATTATCTCATCTCCAATTCTATATAAAGACTGGACCTTCATTCGTTCTAGGTATCAGAAAAATTTTCTCTCATTGTAAATTTCTCTCTTAGCCTACAAAAATTATTGTTCTTACATTCTCTACTATATTATGCTTCCGTAATAAATATTGTAAGTACGTTTTCAAGCTCTATCTACTGTTTCTATACTATTTCTCAGTGTTTTATTTATAGTACTTAAGATCCATAAAAATGGAATAAGGATAGATCCTTAGTTCATATTTGATGAGGGGTGATTATAACAATTCTTTCATGGAATCTTATGGCGTATTGTGTTCCCAGGGTTGATGATTTCATTCAAACAATTCTTCATGAGAACCATTTACCTGGTAATCCATATATCCAAGCATAGAAAATATGTGTAGAGATTCGAGATAGTACAATATGTGGCATCTTCTGAGATACGATGTTATAGAGTTTGTTTTCTGATTTTTGAACTTCCAGTAGGTGAAGTTCAAGCACCACAGACCAGGTGGTATGTTGTAGCGACTCCCTATTTCTAACTAAAAGTTGTAGAGTATCACTATGCATTCATTTTTGTACCTCCATACACTTCCAGGGGTCATTTCTTCATTTGGGTCATTATGGATTGATTGATTTAATTCGTTCACTTCCTACCGACTTCGTCATCTTTGGTGTCTAGAGACTTATTGCCTTGTATGTTAAAAAATTCTTCTCTTGAATGGAGTTCTAGTTTACTGAGGCCTAAGGAGTTGCTCACTTCAGCACCTGTATTATCAATGTAACTGAGGGCCATCCTTATATAGCTTGTTGTGATGCCTCCTGTATTAGTTTGGGGTATGTGCTAATGTTTCAAGGTAGGGTCATCGCATATGTTTCACGTAAGTTAAAGGTTCATGAGCTCAACAACCCAACACATGATCTAGAGTTGGAGGTGGTAATTTTGTCGCTCATGATCTTGATACACTACCTCTATGGAGTCTATTGTACGAATTTTTGCCAACCACCATAGCTTATAGTAAGTATTGAGTGAGAGGGAGATCAATCTCATAAAAAGGAGATGGGTTGATCATCTAAAGGATTATGATATTAGCATTCTTTACCATTATGGTTGCAAATTTGGTTGTAGACACCTTGAGCTGGGACGTAGTTAGCATGAGCATTTTGGGTTTGATATATTTTTTAGAGAGGCTATTTTCCTTGTACATTCCGTTTCAATTGGACATATCCAATACAAACATAGTTCTTGTAGATATTAAGGCTAGACCTACTTTATTTTATCATATTCGACAGTGACAGTATAAGGATAGATCCTTAGTTCATATTTGATGAGGGGTGATTATAACAATTCTTTCTTGGAATCTTATGGCGTATTGTGTTCCCAGGGTTGATGATTTCATTCAAACTATTCTTCATGAGAACCATTTACCTGGTATTCCATATATCCGAGCATAAAAAATATGTGTAGAGATTCAAAATAGTACAATATGTGGCATCATTTGAGATATGATGTTATAGAGTTTATTTTCTGATTTTTGAACTTCCAATAAGTGAAGTTCGAGCACCACAGACCAGGTGGAATGTTGCAGCGACTCCCTATTCCTAACTAAAAGTCATAGACTATCACTATGCATTCATTTCTGGACCTCCTTACACTTCCAGGGGTCATTTCTTTATTTGGGTCATTATGGATCGATTGACTTAATCCGTTCACTTCCTACCGACTTCGTCATCTTGGGTGTCTAGAGACTTGTTGCCTTGTATATTACAAAAATTCTTCTCTTTAATAGAGTTCTAGTTCTATAATTGTAGATAGGGGAAAATAATTTACTCCATGGTTTTGGAGGACTGTACAACATGATATGGGTACATAGGTAGCTTTTAGTACTTCTGTTTAACCACATACTGATGGTCAGTCTGAGTAGACAATACAAGTACTTTTGGATATGCTTCACGCTTATGTCTTTGACTTTATTAGTAGTTGGAATCATTATTTTTTCCTTAGAAGAGACCTCGTATAATAACAGTTATCATTCTACCATTTAGATGGCACTATTCGAGGATTAATATGGTAGGCATTAGATGTCGTCAATTGGTTCGTATAGTAATGATGAGATTTTTCCTCGAACTTCAAACTTAGTTTGAGATTCTACATAAAGAATCAAGGTTATTCAAGATAGATTATAGATGGAAAAAACTAGACAAAAGTGTTATTCAGACCGTAGAGTTTGGCCTCTAGAATTTAGAGTGGAGACGTGGTGTACTTATGGGTTTCTCCTATGAAGGGTATAATGAGATTTGATTGGAGGGGAAAGCTTAGCCCCATATTCTTTGGAACGTATGATACTACCGAACGGATTAGCGATGTTTCCTATAGGATGGCCCTACCTTTTGAGTTAGCAACTGTCTATCTAGTGTTTCACGTTTCTATTCTCCAATGTTATATGCTAGACCTGTCCAATGTACTTAATTCTAATTCAGTTCAGCTAGATGATCGATTGGCTTATGTTGAGAATCCTAAGGCTATTATTAAAAGAGATGTAAGATGATATATGTTAACAGATATCCAGTTGCAAGAATTTTTTGGTATAGTCATCTAGTTGAGGAAGATACCTGGGAGAGGAAGAAGGATATGCATGCTCAATAGCCTTATTTGTTTAAGTCTTCAAATACTCTTTTTTTCATAACATTCGCTAATGAAAGTTCCCTTTGTGGGGGATGTTGTAATGACCCTTGGGGCCATTTTCATAATTTCCACAATTTCACTATGTTTGATGCATCTTGATGGTTGCCCCAGGTCATTTATGACTTGATAGGATTGATAGTTCGGCTCCCTGGTAGTTTTATTGCTTGAGTCCTTTATATTTATATCTTTCTCAGGAAATACTTAGCTTATACAAACTTGAATCACCTTGTTATCAGTTCCATTGAGTTTGTAATATCGATTACATAAATATTTACAATATGGATGGTCAAAATCGGACACCATTTCCATTATGTACTTCTTTTGGATTTCTAGAGAAACCTATCAAAATTAGTGGTGGAGAATGATATAACGTTCCTTTTGGCAAATTTATTGACAGTCAGTTGGTCATTAAAAAGCCTTCTTCACGAAATTTTTATTATGTTTCTTGGGTTTTCCCAATTTCTCTTCATGTTCTAGAGCTATTTAGTGATAAATTAAGGTCTGTATCAAGTTTTAATCCGTATAAACTAATGGAGGTGATTCTATGATCATTTTTACTCAGTAATTTCTTGATTTTTCTTCAGTTATAATGTTTTTTATAATACATAAACTTTGTATGGCTTATTTATTCATTAATATCCTTCGAATGGAGCCCTATTTGGTACTATACGTTCCATGAGACATGCTCTACATGTTGGTACAATGATTCTATTTTTTCGAGCTATTAGGGTTATAGACCTAGTTTTAGTTTGGATTCTTACACTAATAATTCTATATAAACATGGGCCTTGTTTTACTCCTCTTGAAGTGTAGATTATGTTTATGCTAGATTAATGTGGTTTAAAAGTTTGTTCATGATTCTTTGGGAATTTTAGCACCCATTTCAAGGTTATCGCTGGAATCCAAGTAGTCTACGACTTACTTATTTTAGATTGGGTATTTGGTATTTTATATTCTTGGTAAATCACGAGCTCATGGGTGGGCTACTAGTTTAGAACCCCATTACAGATGTTATTTTGGCCTACAACCTATCTTGCTTGCCTTATCATTTTTTGTACTTCCCCAGGGTTACGAGGCCCTACCTGCATGTTTCAAGCCAAACTCTGGAATGTATTGGATGTTGAGGAGGGGATCGTACTAGTGGTTATAGCATAGTAGTTATCCCCCGAGTCTAGATTATGGCATTAGAGCCGATCTACACAATTGTTTTTTTTTTTTTTTTTTGTGTTTGATGAGCGTGCATAGGTATTTTAAATGGTAATTGGGCTTTTGGAAAAATTGATAATCGAAAAGTGGTTTCTTATCTACTATATTTATAATGTTCCACGACTGTGCTCATGAGAATTATTGAGAATTTTCTCATGCTATTTCATCCTATTTTTCTCACAGTCACAGCCATTTCTGGATTTTTCTGACATGGTAATAGTTTGGTTTTCTGAGATATAGATTTACCTACATGGCTAGAATCGAGATTTTCCACTATGATATGATATACAACCTAAGCTTGAGGTTTGACATTTATGCCTGATGACTGTGCCCTAGTTTGTTTTTCTATTCTGGTTTTGTATGTGGATTCCAGTCCCTCCGTAGGCCTTGTCGACATTAGTTGTTGTGGTTGAGGCATGAGGAGTAGCTTTGGGGAGGGGTATACGGTTGAGTAGTGGTATACTGTTCGAGTCCTTTGTGGTTCCTGCCTTATGGGTTTTACCTATTACTATTCTGTGTATATATACTTGACAACCACGACACCAGGTTTTGGGGGATTTACTTTCAATTTTGTGTTTCTATTTATACTTCTTCTCCTCCTCCTTCTCTTATTCTTATTTTCTTTTCTTTTTGCACTTTATACTAGTCTATTGCTTTATGATCTAGGTCGGGGTTAAGCTTGTCTACAGGTTGTAAATAAATGCCATCATATCTCGAATATTTTGGTCGTGAGAGTTGTTATACAGTATTAATTATTTTTTAGGACATAATGTATTTATGAATAAAGAAAGGAGTAACACAAATACCTTTATTAAGTAGGAGCTTCATCTATATTATTCTGAGGATTATAGAGGAAGATTTATAATACATAGTGTAGTAAAAATATATCTGTTCTAACGTTGACATGTAGGATAAAAATGGATTGCATACAAATCAAAAAAGGCTTAAAATGTTTTCACTAAAATTGCTTTATTTTGTTAAATTGAGAGTTGATAATGATCTGGTAAAGTTGTTTATGTGGCATGTTTTATGAGTTTTTCTTATTCTATGATTTACATGGTTATTGACAAAATGCCTGGTATATGTGAAGTGAAATAAAAGTAAAGAATTGCAGCAAATAATTAACTCATTTTAAGTCTAAATTTTGGCTTATAATTTTTTATCCTTTCATTAACCATTGTTATTTCCATTGAGCCTATTTAATTTATTTTGTTGGACACCCTAAAACTCGATCCCCTTCATTAATTAACTTTGAGTTAATATGATCCAAAAATATGTGGTGCACCTTGAAAGTTAAGACTTAAGGAGTAAAGAGAAGAAAAGGATGAACCATATGGAACTATTGTGGTTATAAACAAAGGAAGGTCTAAACGGAAACATATGTGATAAAATTTAGTTGTTATAGTAAGGTGAGCAGAAATGGAAAGTGAAATTTTAAAAAACATAGAGTGGGGAAATCACTCCTTGATATGGACCAACTGAATTCCAAAGTACTTGATTTTGTTTTGACCGAGCTGGCCACAAGATATATCACCACCCATGCCCCTTGCATGTACCATGAAGCCAGTTGAGGACCTTACCAAGGTAGAGTAGGAGTATTCAGTACAGTGTAAGACCAGGAAGGATTATATTGAGATAGATTAGAAGTCAATTTCTTAATAGTAGGAGAAAGAAGAGGAAAACTTTTAGGAGTTACAAGACATGGAAAATGTATTGATGCACCATATCGTAGAGTTGTTTAGGAATATATGATCTATGACGGGTAGTGGGAGTGTTCATTATCCAACAAGATTACATAATCCAGTGGACATGATTCCTACTGCACATAATATCATCTTTTCTAGCATCTTTCAGAACACAATCTATATAGTCAACTTGTGGAACATGCCACTAGATTATGTAATCCTGGTTTAAAACAACAATCTATATAGCCAACTCGTGGAACATGCCCAGGAGACTGAAAAATTCCCTCTTAGACCAAAAATCTCATTAAATGAATCCATGAGTCATCGAGTGACTCATGGAAATTTCTATTCAAGACATTGAAACCACAATTAATTCCATGAACCGTGAAATCAAACTAGTAACTTTACTATTGAACCGTGAAGCCTTTATATAATTTGAATAAAACCTCCTTAAAACCATGAATCATTTAATAGGTCATACTGCCATTTATGAAAGGTTTGATTTAGATTTTAACTCTATTTACTAAGGGGAAAGTTGTTCAAATACCGATGCTACCTAAAATTCTAGAACTCTGTGCCACTAGGATAGGGTCACTACCAGCCAGTAGAGGGTCATTCCCTTAGCTTGCATGGATCAGTTTTATGGATCCATTTCATGTAGTGTTACACCATGCAAAGTATCAAATGGATCTCCCTATGTGGTTTGGCATATTGGACATCATGGACTCATATAATGTATGTAGGTTTAAAGATAATCCCAAAATTACTATGTTTATGATTTTATATAATATTCATGATTTTCCCGAGTTGTATGACTTTATAGCTTTCATCACATTTATAAAATTTAAAGTCCCCTAAGTACATTCTTTTATTTTACTCAATATAATATGTTTACCTCTAATATGCTTATTCTAATAACTTATTATACATTAGAATTTTACTTAGCATGGTTATTGCATTAAACTTTTTATTTTATCATGATATTTATTATGCTTGTACATGTCGCATTCCTTTACACTCAGTACATTTAAAGTACTGATCAAATACGCATTTCAATGCATTATATTGTAAGTTAGATTCAGTCTCTCCTTTCCTTGCCCACCGATAGTCTGGACTACCATTCTTAATAGAACACTAGTTGGTGAGACCTCATATATGAAGGACAATTATGGATTTAGCTAGTTATCCATAAAACTTATTTAGTCAGTCATTTTAGTTGTAAGTATTTTTTTAGGTAGGCTTTTCCCAAAAACTCACCAATCATGTTATTCAAGGCTTATCACACGTAACATTCAGTTTAGTTTAAGCTTTGTGGGTTTTCCTCAAAAGATTTTGGTATTATTTTAGAATCATTTTACATGTTTAAATTATTTCATTCAAATATGCTTCTACTAAGTTTTACATTTTTATGATTTAGTATGTTGCCAGATGGAACAATTAGATTAGGACCAGTTGTGCTTCTATGTTCCATGTCCCATCCATGGTGTAGACTCGAGGTGTAAAAAACTTAGTATTAGAGCACTATGTTCAAGATTCCTAGATATTTTTGAAAGTCACATTCAGTAGAGTCTTTATTATGGGTGTGAATCATGACACATTTATAATGAAGAGGCTACGTAAGGTTTAGGAAACCATTTCCTTATTTCATATTATTTTTCATGAAATATGTTCTATCTCTATAGATCTTTCTAATTTGTGCTCTAAAAATTTTATGATCATGCCTCCTTGAAACAACAAAATGCACACTAGAAATCAGGAACATATTAACGATTAGACTAAGGCTCCCTTACTTCCATTAGCATGACTCAATCAATTCTGTAAAGATAATTATATGAAATTAAGATTCAAAAATGTCATCCAACTATTGACATAGTTTGTCACATCTCAAGTTAACAGTAGGGAGCAACTCTTACACCTTGGTTCAAGGTTTCGTGTCTCTAAAGTTTGATTGTTTGTCTACATGAACCCACTATACTATACTTAGTACAAGGTTGAGGAAGATCCACAGAGACTTATTAATTAGGTTAAGAGGATATTATATGTGATGTAAGTGCCAACAATTAACAGTGCGAAGTTGGCATCTTATAAGTGAAATGATGTGGCTCACCTATGATTTGTGTTATTGAAAGATTATCATGGAAGTAATGTAGTTCCCATACGCGTGGAGGTGAATAATACCCGTATGCTTCCTCCCTGATTCATAATATTGTAGCAGAGGTAATAGTTCCCGTAACTCCCTCCCGATTCATTATCTCACAATAGAGGATAATAGTGTATGTACGCTCCTCCCTGGTACATTATCTTACAAAGGAGGTTAAAATCAAGTTCCCCTTTTAAAAAACTAATGCATCCCTACTTCAAAAAACTAATTAACAGGCTAATATGGTCTAAGGATGCTAACTGGAATCCATGGGGTGGATTCTAAGCCCTATTCACAAAGTACATTATCTCCTAGCCAAATTATGGTCTTGAGTCACGACTAATAACACCAAAGATGCCACAACTGCCTAGAGGGCGCCCATTATGGCTCAGTACAGACCAATAAAGGGTAAACGTAGAGATATCATAGCTCAGTCCAGTACAATCCACTGATGGATGTTGACTCTCAAACAAAAGTCATACTCTATTGGGTACAATATAATCACATAAGGATGTGACCATCCATCATAGACATATATGTCTATCTATATACAAGTGGCCACACACATCCAAATTATATGCAATCCCTCAGGTAAAACACCAAATATTCAACCAACCTAGTTCGACTCTAAAGCCTCCAGCCTAAATCAAGGGATAGCTTCTAATCTCTAACCACTAGTATAGTCTCGAACCAACTAGTCTACATTCAAGAATAAGAAAATAAACAATACGTACCAAAGGTCATATTCCTCCCCTAACCATACAATATTCAAGAGTCGGGTTTAGCATGCTTGTTACCTGTATAGCAACACAATCATTTTCACTTACCATTTAGGAGCACGGAATAGATACCCATATATCCACTACATTAGTTGTACAAATTGGAGAAGACTACTAAATTGTGGCCCATAATAAGGCAACTTTAGCTAACCAAACCCCTTCTAATGCTTAGATCATTCCATAGAGTTGTAGCACCATGTATATGTTTCATCCATAAAAATTAGTCTTACCTTAGCACCCAAATGAAAAATAAAACTTTTGACTTAGTAGCGTACCACGAGTGAGTTTATAGACCATGTAATAATTCCATGATTCATAGACCCATTTATGGAACAGGTCAAGTGCTTCGTAAGTTTCATGAGTCAATGTACGACTCCTGGTTTAAACCCACAAGCTATATAGTCAACTCACGGAACATGTTCAGGAGACTGAAAAATTCCCTCTTAGACCACAACTCTAATTGAATGAATCCACGAGTCATCGAGTGACTCATGGAAATGTCCAATCAAGCCTTTGAAATCACATTTCATTCCATGAATCGTGAAATCAAACTAGTAACTTTACTATTGAATAGTGAAGCCTTATATATTTTGAATAAAACCTTCTCAAAACCATGAATCATTCAATAGGTCATACAACCAGTTGTGGAAGCTTTAATTTAGATTTAACTCTATTTACTAAGGGAAAATTTGTTCGAATACCAATGTCTTTACACCCAATACTAGGTCTTTTTATTTTCTTAATGAGGGATTAAAGACTTAAGCAATATTTTATTACTAATGCACATTTTAAAATTTATAATTTAGAACAAAATTCACTCTGGTTCGTTGTTAGGTTTCTTCTCCATTAGTGTTTAAGAAATCAAATCTTCACCTAATTTACTACTCGGATTCTTCATAATAGAATTTTTAATGAGGATTTTATTTCATCTTCATGCCCTAAAACTATATTTTTCAGGTTTAAATTCCCAATTCTATGGCATAGAATTTATAGCCAATGCATGAGTTTTCGCATGATTTTCATCCTAGCATGTTAATTTCTTTTAAATACTCACATAACGATTATTGCTCAAAATTTATACAATATCATGTAAAGTTATATTATTTGACAGAATCATACTATGATTTTATCCTATGATCATACCTTCAGAATTCATTTAGAAAACTAGTTCCATCATAAGAAATTTAGTAAATACTATATATTATTATCTTGTTTTATTCTTTATAATTGTAGTCTTGTATTACATGTTTCTAGAAAGATTTTTTCAATATCGAGTGGAATAGGGTCCCCTCTCAATAGAGGGTACCACCTAAAATCCTAGAACTCCGTGCCACTAGGATCGAGTCACTACTAGCCAGTAGTTTTACACCTTGCAGAGTATCAAGTGGATCTCCCTACGTGAGTCAACATATTGGACATCATGGACTCACATAAAGTATGTTGGTTTAAAGAAAATCCCATATTATTATGTTTATCATTTTATATAATATTCTTGATTTTCCCCATTTGTAGGACTATAAAACTTTCATCTCTTTTATAACATTTAAAGTCCGCTAAGTAAATGCTTATATTTTACTCAATATAATATGTTTACCTCCAATATGCTTATTCTAATGACTTATTATACATTACAATTTTACTTAGCATGGTTATTACATTAAACTTTTTGTTTTATCATGATATTCATTAGGTTTGTACGTGCCACATTCCTTTATACTCAGTACATTTAAAGTACTGATTAAATGCTAATTTCAATGCATTCTATTGTAAGTTAGATTCAGGCGCTCCTTCCCATGCCCACCGATAGTCAGGACTACCATTCTCAATAGTACACTAGTTGGTGAATCTTCATAGATGAAGGACAATTATGGATTTAGCTAGTTATCCATACAACTTATTTAGTCAGTCTTTTTAGCTGTAAGTATTTTTGTTTTAGGTGGGGCTTTTCCCAAAATCTAACGAATCATGTTAGTAAAGTCTTTTCACATGTAACAATCAGTTTAGTTTAAGCTTTAAGGGTTATCCTCGAAAATATTTTGTTATTATTTTAGAATCATTTTATATGTTTAGATTATCTCATTCAAATATGCTTCTACTAAGTTTTACATTTTTATCATTTAGTATATTGCCAGATCGAAGGGTTAGATTAGGACCAATTAGGCTTCTATGTTCCATCCATGGTGTAGATTCGAGGTGTAAAAATCTTGGTATCAGAGTTCAAGATTCCTAGAAATTTTTGAAAGTCACATTTAGTATAGTCTTTGTATGGGTGTGAATCATGATACATTTATAATAAGGAGGATACATAAGGTTTAGGAAACCATTTCCTTGTTTCATGTTATATTTCATTAAATATGTTCTATCTCTATATATCTTTAGAATTTGTGCTATATAAATTTTCAGATCATGCCTCCATGAAATAACAAAATTCATACTAGAAATCATGAACATGTTAATGACTAGAGTTAGGCACCCCAACTTCCATTAGCATGAATCAATCAATTCCGGAAAGATAATTATATGAAATTAAAATTCAAAAGTGTCATCCAACTATTGACATAGTTTGTCACATCTCAAGTTAACAGCAGGGATCAACCCTTGCATCTCAGCTCAAGGTTTCGTGTCTCTAAAGTTTGATTGTTAGTCTACATGAACCCACCATACTATACTTAGTAAAAGGCTGAGGAAGATCCACATAGACTTATTAATTAGGTTAGGAGGATATTTTATATGATGAAAGTTCCAGCAGTAGTGCGAAGTTAGCATCCTATAAGTGAAATGATATGGTTCACCTGTGATTTG
This sequence comes from Withania somnifera, assembly GCA_039654485.1. Lineage (NCBI taxonomy): Eukaryota > Viridiplantae > Streptophyta > Magnoliopsida > Solanales > Solanaceae > Withania > Withania somnifera. Next base: position 17,832 of record JBDJHY010211884.1, on the reverse strand, counting down.
TGTAGTTGAAAGATTATTATGGAAGTAATGTTGTTCCCATACGCATGGAGGTTAACAATACCAGTACACTTCCTCCCCAATTCATAATACTATACCGGAGGTCAATAGTTCCCGTACACTCCCTCCTAGTTCATTATCTCGCATCAGAGGTTAATAGTGTATTTACGCTCCTCCCCAATAAGTTATCTCAAAGAGGAGGTCAAAATCAAGTTCCCGTTTTCAAAAATCTAATGCATGCTAACTTCACAAAACCAATCAATAGAATAATATGGGCTAAGGATGCTAACAAGAACCCATGGGGTTGATTTCAAGACCTATTCACAAGGTACATTATATCCAAGCCAAATTACGGTCTTGAGCCACGACTAATCAAACCAAAGATGCCACAACTGCCTTCAGGGCACCTATTATGGCTTAATATACACCAATACAGTGTAACCATAAAGATATCATAGCTCAAGCCAGTACAATCCACTCTTAGTCTCACACCAAGATAGGGAACAATATCATCAAGTATGGATGTTGACTATAAAAAAAAGTCGTACTTGATTGAGTACAATATAATCACATAGGGATACTGACCATCTGTCATAGTCATATCTGTCTATCTATATACAAGTGGCCACATACGTCCAAATTATATTCAATCCCTCAGGTAAAACACTGAATATTCAACCTACCTAGATCGACTCTAAAGGCCCCAGCCAAAATTAGGGTATAGCTACTAATCTCTAACAACTAGTATAGTCCCCAACCAACTAGTATACATTCAAAAATATGCATATAAAAAATACACACCGAAGTTCATACTCCTCCCCCAACCATACTACGTTCAAGAGTCGGGTTGAGCACGCTTGTTACCCATATTGCAACACCATCATTTTCACCTACCATTTAGGATCATGGAGTTGTAGCACCATATACATGTTTCATGCTTAAAAATTAGTCTTAGCTTAGCACCATAATGAAAAATCAAACTTTTGACTCAGTACTGTACCAAGATTAGGTCTATAGACCATGTAATAATTCCATGATTGATAAAACCAATCGTGGAATAGGTCAAGTACTTCTAATGTTTTATATGTCCATGTACGACTCCTGGTTTAAAACTACAATCTATATAGTCAACACGTGGAACATGCCTAGGAGACTGAAAAATTCCCTCTTAGACCACAACTCTTATTGAATGAATCCACGAGTCATCGAGTGACTCATGGAAATGTATAGTCAAGCCTTTGAAACCACAGTTCCTACCATGAACAGTGAAATCAAACCTGTAACTTTACAATGAATAGTGAAGCCTTATATAATTTGAATAAAACCTCCTCAAAACCATGAATCATTCAATAGGTAATACAACCATTTGTAGAAACTTTGATTTAGATTTTAACTCTATTTACTAAGGGAAAAGTTGTTCAAATACCAATGTCTTTACACCTAATACTATGTCTTTTTATTTTCCTAGTGAGGGATTAAAGACTTAAATGATAATTTTATTACTATTGCACATGTTAAAAATTAGAATTTAGAACAAAATTCTCTCTGGTTCGTTGTTAGGTTTCTTCTCCATTAATGTTTAAGAAATCAAATGTTCACCTAATTTACTACACGGATTCTTCATAATAGAATTTTTAGTGAGGATTTTATTTCATCTTCATGCTCTAAAACTATAATTTTCAAATTTAAATTCCAATTCTATAGTGTCGAGTTTGTAGCCAATGGATGATTTTTGAATGATTTTTCATCCTAGCATGTTAATTCTATTTTAAATACTCACATGACGATTATTGCACAAAATTTATAAAATATCACGTAAAGTTATAGTATTTTATAGAATCATGCTATGATTTTATCCTATGACCATACCCTCAGAATTCATTTAGAAAACTAGTTCCATCATAAGAAATTTAGTAAATACTATATATTATTATCTTATTTTATTTTTTTATAATTGTAGTCTAGTATTACATGTTTTTGGAAGGATTTTTCAATATCGAGTGGACTAGGGTCCCCTCTCAATAGATGGTGCTACCTAAAATCCTAGAACTTCGTGCCACTAGGATAGGGTCACTACCAGCCAATAGAGGTTCATACACTTAGCTCGCATCGATCTTGCAAAGTATCAAGTAGATCTCCCTACATGAGTCAACTTAATAGAAATCATGGACTCACATAATGTATGTCGGTTTAAAGAAAATCCCAAAATTATTATATTTATGATTGTATATAATATTCATGATTTTCCCCAGTTTTAAGATTGTACAACTTTCATCTCTTTTATAATATTTAAAGTTTGCTAAGTACATGCTTTTAGTTTACTCAATATAATATGTTTACCTCCAATATGCTTATTTTAATGACATATTATACATTACAATTTTACTTAGCATGGTTATTACATTAAACTTTTTGTTTTATCATGATATTCATTGTGTTTGTACATACCGCATTCCTTTATACTCAGTATATTTAAAGAACTAATCAAATACTCATTTCAATGCATTATATTGTAAGTTAGATTCAGGCGCTCCTTCCCATGCCCACCAATAGTCAGGACTACCATTCTTAATAGTACACTAGTTGGTGAGTCCTCTTAGATGAAGGACAGTTATAGATTTAGCTATTTATCCATACAACTTATTTAGTTAGTCTTTTTAGTTGTAAGTATTTTTTTTAGGTGAGCTTTTCCAAAAAAACTCACCTATCATGTAAGCAAAGGCTTTTCACACGTAACATTAAGTTAGGTTTAAGGTTTATGGGGTTTCCTCATAATATTTTTAATTATTTAAGAATCATTTTATATGTTTAAATTATTTCATTCAAATATGCTTCTACTAAGTTTTACGTTTTTATGATTTAGTATGTTACCAGATCGAAGGGTTAGATTAGGACTAGTTGTTCTTCTACATTCCATGTCCCATCCATGGTGTAGACTTGAGGTGTAAAAAACTTGATATCAGAGCACTAGGTACAAGATTCCTAGAAATTTTTTAAAGTCGCATTCAGTAGAGTCTTTATTATGGGTGTGAATCACGATACATTTATAATTAAGAGGCTACATAATGTTTAGGAAACCATTTCCTTATTTCATATTATATGTCATGAAATATATTCTATCTCTATATATCTTCCTAATTTGTGCTCTACCAACTTTCATATCATGCCTCCTTGAAACAACAAAATGCAGACTAGAAATCAAGAACATGTTAACGAATAGAATAAGGCTCCCCAACTTCCATTAGCACAACTCAATCAATTTCGGTAAGATAATTATATGAAATTAAAATTCAAAAATATCATCCAACTATTAACATAGTTTGTCACATCTCAAGTTAACAACAAGGAGCAACCCTTACACCTCAGTTCGAGGTTTCGTGTTGCTAAAGTTTGATTGTTTGTCTACATGAACCCACCATATTTTACTTGTTACAAGGTTGAGAAAGATCCAAAAAGAGTTATTGATTAGGTTAAGATGATATTTTATGTGATGTAAATGCCAGCATCTAATAGTACGAAGTTAGCATACTATAAGTGAAATCATGTGGCTCACCTATGATCTATGTGGTAGAAAGATTATAATGGAGTAATGTAGTTCCCATATGCGTGGAGGTTAATTGTACCCGTATGCTTCCTCCTTGATTCATAATATTGTAGTGTAGGTGAATAGTTCTCGTACACTCCCTCTTGGTTCATTATCTCGCAACAGAGGTTAATAGTGCCTGTACACCCCTCCCTAGTACATTATCTCACAGCAAAATCAAGTTCCCCTTCTAAAATATCTAATGCATGCTCACTTCACAAAACTAATCAATAGGCTAATATGGTCTATGGATGCTAACTGGAACCCATGGGTTGGATTCCAAGAACTATTCACAAGGTACATTATCTCCTAGCCAAATTACGGTCTTTAGCCATGACTAATCACACCAAAGATGCCACGACTTCCTAGAAGGTGCCCATTATGTGTCAATACACACTAATATAGGGTAAACATAGAGATATCATAGCTCAGGCCAGTCCAATCCACTCCTAGGCTAACACTAAGATAGGGCACAATATCATCAAGTAAGGATGTTGACTATCAAGTAAAAGTCGTACTCGATTGGGTACAATATAATCACATAGGGATGTTGACCATCCGTCATTGACATATCCTTCTATCTATTTACAAGTGGCCATACACGTCCATATTGTACGCAATCCCTCAGGTAAATCACTGAATATTCAACCTACCTAGATCGACTATAAAGCCCCCAGCCTAAATCAGGGGATAGCTACTAATCTCTAACCACTAGCATAGTCCCTAACAAACTAGTCTACGTTCAAGAGTCAGCAAATATACAATACGCACCAAAGGTCATACTCCTCCCCCAACCATACTATGTTCAAGAGTCGGGTTGAGCACGCGAGTAGGACAGTATAGCCTCAAGGTAAGTAACAAAGTTACAAGACATCTAAGTAGTCCATAGGCTAAAAGAATAAGAATATCAGAGCCCGAATAGTGATTAAATCCCCAAGATGTCCCTTTACCATACATATAATACAATAATAGCTAGTCTGAAGAAGGTAGACCGTAGCCTGCCAAGAGTTAGTGGAAGCCTGAAAAGTCACAATGAAAGAAGCATAGAACCATGAATGAGCTTGACATTGTACGAATCTAGAAGTAATGTATTCCATGACAAGAGGATTAAATAAGACCCATATTTCAATATAAATAGTGGGGTCAAAATCTAACTAAGAATGGGTCTAAAATCGTAAATAGCTTAGAAAAAGAAAATATTTATACCAACACATAAAGCACAGCTCATACATTATATGGTAAACATAGAGCTTAATCTCATAGTGGAAAAAGAAGACATAAGCCCAAAAAGTATATGTAATATAGAAAACACTATGTTACCTAGTAGAAATAATCATAGAAACATCGGAACATGATTCCATGGAGTAAAACATTAATTTTGAACCTTAATAATCCATTAAGACTCAATTAAGTAAGTTTCCGGTGAAAAAGCTCATAAAAAAGAGAAAATGATCAAACAAGGGAAGAAAAAACTTTATATTGGCCTGCCAGGCGGTCACCTGATCTCGTAGCAGGACCATGCATTAGCACGACCCTTGGCCTCCTCTGCATACATGATACACAGCTTATCACTACATGATTTTGATGAATAATGAGCCTTTCCTTCTCGATCACAATGCACCTCTATGAGATCTCGATGTACAAGGGGCATGGGCTACTCAATCACGCTTTTGCACCCAATCATCCTCGATTTGAAAAATTGATGCTCGAAATGGAAATAGAGTCTGATTTTGAGGATCAATATATGTAATATTTATTTAATAGGTATTTCAAACTCAACAAAAATCACAAAAAGGATATTCGGGATCATATAATATGAGTAAGTTCCAAAATAAAAATATTTAAAGGAATTTAAATCGAAAAACATCCAAGGAACTAATTTATCAATCCAGCAAGTTACAAGTGAATTGAGAAACTAAGAAGAATGGTTTAAATGCAAAAACTTGTGGCAATAATGGAAATAGTCCCAAGGGCCATTATAATAAAACATAGGGATTCACAATGTTGTTTCATATTTTCCAAGAAATTATTGTATGTTAAAGTGATTAGCAACATCCATTTTTATCATTTTTACTACATTATTTTGTATATTGTTTTTATACTAAAGTAAGATTTTTACAAGATATCTAATAATAGTTCCTTATAAAGTGATTCAAAATGAAATCAATAACAAATGTTTTTATAGAAAATAAGAAAGAGATCCTATCATACCTTTATTCATGGTTTAATCTGCTAGTTATACCAGGGAAATGAGTGTAATTTACCTTGTTCTTTTGTAACTTACTCTGGTTTTTACTCCTTCTCTGCAATCTCCAATGACAAACTTGTTTGAGTGATCAACCTCTTTCTTTATTCTATTTTATGTGGATTTATCTTTTTGATCAGTCGACTTTTTTTGTTCATAGGTCAACGAAGTATGAGTTGTTTTCTTAGAAGAGGTAGGGATAACATCTTAGTGATTTTGATCTTTCTTCTTATCTAGAAAATTTATTTCTCATTCAACGATTAGAATCATCAAAACAACACCAATTTATTATTCTATACATAGGATTTCTTTATTAAAGAGTCTTTAGTCCATACTAGTATTTGAGTATCCAAGGGAAATACCATCATCACTCCTGGGATAAAATTTACCTAGATTATCCCTATGATTATTCTGAATGAAATATTCATCCATGTGGATGAAAATATTTCACACTAGGTTTCCTTCCACTCCATAACTCAGGTGGAGTTTTATTTAGGATGGGTCTTATTAGATTATCTTGGGTGTATTTATACATCCAAGTTTAATTTCTTCTTATGAATTAAGCTCATATATATTTATAATTTCCTTATATTATTATGTATTTTGCATAAATGAAGGAAAAGGACTAATGGATATTATTATAATTGGTTGTAGGTTAAAATGATGAACATTGGAGATTAATGAATGGATTACACACTTTGTGAAATGCTTAGAAAGACAGATAGCAAGGTGAAAAATATTAAGCTAGAATTAAAAGCATGACACAAGGGTCGCAAAGTGCGAAGATAGAGTCCAAAAGGAGCACCAACGACTTTCAAGAGAGGCTAGGGTTCCACTCCAATGTGATTAGGGCTATTGACTAGGTGACTCCCAAGAAAAATAAGGCTATAGAGGGGGGAACACCCTAGTATATTGGAGGCTACAGGTTGGCGATGCCCAGCAGGGGAATTCTAGTAAAATTTGGTGTATGATTCATTTACGTCCTATAGGGAATCATGGGTCATTTTTGCATGGATATAAATATAATTATCAGTATAAATAAGACTATTATTCAATTTAATTAAGCTACCAAGCATATAGACACCAAGGTTTCACCTCTTATTCCAGTCTACATCAATTGTTTCTTGTTTGGTTTACGAATTAAAGATTCTTTTAAGTATGAGTTTTAATATGTATAGATAATACCCTTATTCTATAGTTACGTCTAGATATATGATTGCAAATATTGGTTTCTAATAGATAATTGCTATTTCTCACCTTTTTTGTCCTATAATTCTTTTTTAGTATTTTAATGATTTCCCACCATTAAGATTAATTTGTAATCCTTAGTGTAGACCAAGAAGAAAGCTTCAAGGTAGGATGAGATACAAAGGGAACAAGATCATACGAAGTCTATGCCATGGATGGTTAGTTTAGGTTAATTTATGGGTAAGACAGAGACATACCTAGTTTTTCTTGCTTGGTATGTTATAGAATGATAAGTATAATGCACCTAGATTAAGTTTTTACATCCCTACTCAATGATGTAGGTTTGAGGTTATTTTGGGTAGATGGTTAGAAGAATAGTATCCCTAACTCATAAGTTAAACCTTCGAATTAACAATAGAGAAAAGATTTGTTAAGATAATCCAATATAATGCATGATTATAAATAATGTCGCCTGGAATATCTCTCATCTCTAATTAATCGTAATTACTTTCTACATTATTTTTACATATTATTGCTAGATTACGTTAAACAAAGTGTTTCCAACATATCTACTTGCTTTTTTATATGATTGTATACATCATACTACTTGCAAAAATTGAATACTAAACCAAACATCTAAATCCTATAGGTTTGATATATAACTCAAACGAGCCAATATCTTACTTGTTAGATTGAGTGCACTTGCATGTGCAGTTGATCTACAACATGTTTTTGGCACCTTTGAAAAGAACATAGACATTAACAAGTATTTCATCTTTGTTAAATATTTTTATTATGCAAGTGTTGACGACTTGATCTTAGAGGTTGATCTTGTAGGTACCCTTAGATTGCTAAACTAGCACAAGATAAAGAAGTTGAGAAGCCTATAAAAGAGATTGAACAATTCTTACATCAATGAAGAAGGCTAGTAGTTCATCTCTATTCTATTCTACAAGTTCAGTTGGAACAACAGGAAGTGGTTGTACCTGAAGTGATGGATGCAATAACAATCCATGAAATGGAAATTCCACTAAAAAATAATGCTACCTCTATAATTTACAATCCCATTGAAGGAGGTAGATTTGAGCCTAAGATGAATATGGTGACGATTTTGCTTAACGACAAGAAATTTAGTGGTCTCCCCCATGAGTATCCATTGTAACACATTAATAATTTTTTTGAGACCAATGATACTTACATTCCTACTGGAGTCTATGTTGATTATGTAAGAATCATTATATTCCCATCTTTTGTTACTAGGAGAAGCTAAGAGGTAGCTAGCAACAGAGTCTCCTAATTCGATCACTACACGGGATAACTTAGCTGAATATTCTTATGTTTCATTCTATTTGGAACAGCTAAGTTCAGGAGTGATTCTCATTTTTCTCCAGAAAGGAAAGAGAAAATTTATATTAGGCATTGGAGATATCTAAGACACCTCTACAAAGCTATCCTCACCACCATCAGTCTAATAAAATTTTGTTGTACACTTTTATAGGGCTTTAGAGAAAAACACTATGATTGTTATTTACTCAATCATTAGGCGAAAGCTCTAGAAAAGACCTAGGATGAAATCTATACTCTCCTAAATAAGATTGAAACAAGGAATCCAGACAAGAATTTTAATCTATCAAGGGTTGTCACTGAGAAGACTATATGGATTGTGGATGTAGATGCGATGACATCTTTGTAAGTGTAAATCTCTACACTTCAGACTAAGTTTTCCATGGATTTTGAACAACATCAAGCTGCAGTGAATGTAATACAAACTCATGCTCAAAAATAGTGAGAGACATGTGGTTCTAGTGATTAGACATCTGATATATATGTTGGTTAACTTTGTGGGAAATGCACAAAGAGGAGATGACCAATAATATTATGGTAACACTTATAACTCCGACTAGAAAAATCAACCCAACTTCTCTTAGGGTGGTAACCAAAATTAGCAGCAAGACTAGAATTAGGGTCAACTCAGTAAACAAGGGAAAGCAAAAAAAGTTTGTTCAGCATACTTATAGTAGTCAACAAAATGCTCAGCCCAGCAATAGCACAAATAAGATGTTAAAAAAAGATTTGATAAAGGCAATCTCAAGACAGTGAGAGGTTAGCAACACTAGAGGCATACTTAAAAAATTTGCAGCATTCCACACAAAAGTTAGAGATACAAATGGGACAAATGACTTTATCTCAAAAAACTCAACCTCAAGGGGGTCTTCCCATCGACAAAGACTATAACCCCAGGCAGGTAAATGTGGTATCTACTGGGACTAGTTTGCAACTACAAATTGGTTCCTCATATGACAAATCAATCAAGTAGGGAAGCCAAACATGTAATATAAATATATTGCAAGGAATCTAAGAAAGAAGCCAAGTCTGGGAGAAGGTGCCCATTATTATACTAAAGAAGGAAAAGGAGGAAGAAGGATATCAAACGTTCATGGAACTCCATAACTAGGTGTATATTAACCTTTATTTGATTGATGTTTTGCAAGTTATACAAAAGTATGCAAAGTACGTGAAGGATATGGTGGAAAAAAAGAATCAACTGACTTAATATGTTGTAGTAACTCTCACAATGGAGTGTACTTCTTGCATTAAAAATAAGCAGCCAACAAATCTGAAAGATCATGGTAGTTGTACAATCTAAATAAAAATTGGTCTACACTTTAATGTTCATGGGTTGTGCTACTTGGGAACCAACATTAATCGATGTTGACTTCTTATTTCAAAAAGATAGGGATGGGTAGATCAAGACCCACCATTTTATTTTACCTAGCTAATCGTTCTGTAGAAAGACCCGATGGCATAATGGAGGTTGTTCTTGTGCAAGTGGTATATCAAATTTCCTAATGGATTTAATAATCCTTGATTTTGAATCAGACCCAAAAGTCCAATTTATTTTAGGATGAACTTTCCTTGCTACTTAATGGGCACTGATAGATTTAGATGTTGAGAAGTTATCTATGAGTGCTCACTACAAAGTTGAAGTGTTTGGTGTGTATAAAGCTCTGAAGTTTCAAGCTATATATGAAGATTTTTTAGTAGTCACCATTTTTGCTATAGAATCTAAAATTCTACTTGTATCAACAAAGGACCCATTAGAGATTACATATTAAGGGGCAAGAAAGTCATGTTGATGCTAAAGCTTATGAGATAGTTTAGTTTTTTTATCTTTCAAGTGGTATTGCTGACTAGAGGGAGTATAAGCCTCTAGATAGACCTATTGGGCCACCTCCAAGCCATATATTAAATATTCCCTCAATTTATAATTGAAGTCACTCCCTGTTCATCTAAAGTATGCATTTTTTGGAGATGTAGAGACACTACCAGTCCTTATCAATGTCTAATTGTCGAAGGCACAAGTGGAAAAAGCACTAGCAGTGTTTCCCAAGAGGAAAAGACATATAGGCTGGTAGATATCAAACATTCAGAGTATTAGTCATGCCTTTTGTGTGCATACTATTTTGGTGGAAGATGGTACTAAGCTGAAAGTACAACATCAACGAAAATCTAACCCACCCATGAAGGAAGTAGTGTGCAAAGAAGTAATCAAGTGGCTAGATTCGAGAATCATATCTCTTATCTTTGACAATAAGTGGGTCTATATATTTTGATCCACCCTAGAAAGGAGGCGTGACAGTGGTGGAAAATGAGAAAAATGAGCTTATCCCCACTTGCACTATCTCGGGATATCATATATGTATGGATTATCGCAAGATAATTTAAGCCACTTATAAGAACACTATCACATTCCTTTATTGATCAAATGCTGGAAAAACTCACAGGCCAAGAGCACTTTTACATCCTTGATGGGTCAAGGTATATTTTTATTTCCATAGCTCCTGAAGATTAAGAAAAGTATACTTTCATAAGCCCCAACATATGCTATCAGGCGGATGCCCTTTAGGCTCTGAAATGCTCCTACCACCAATTAGCACTACATGATAGAAATATTTAGTGACATAATGGAGAACTTCGTCGAAGTTTTTATAAATGATTTTTCCATTTTTAGCAAATCATTTGAAGTTTTCTTCCAGAATCTATCTAGATAATGTGCTAGCAAGGTGAGGAAACTCATTTGGTTCTTAACAGGGGGAAGTGCCACTTCTTGGTTAGGGAAGGAATTATCCTTGGACACAAGGTTTCTAAGAATGGTTTGGAGAGGGATTATGCGAATATTGAAGTGATTAAGAAGCTACCTCCTACAAGCACTGCAAAATGGGTGCATAGTTTCTTAGTCAATGCAAGATTCTTAGGAGGTTCATCACGGAGTTCTCCAAAATAACAAGGCCCATGTGTAAACTATTGGAGAAATATGTCAAATTTGAATCTTGTGAGAAGATTGCATCAACGCCTTTAATGAACTGAAAAAGAAGCTGACAGAGACACCTATTCTTGTTACTCCAGACAGGGGGTAACCATTTAAATTATGTACGATGCAAGTGATAATAAAGTAGGAGTTGTGTTGGTTCTAAGGAAAAACAAGATATTTCACTCTATATATTATCCTATAAAAACTCTATATTCTGCTTAAGTTAACTACACAGTTACTGAAAAGGAGTTGTTCGTATTAGTATATCTTTTTGATAAGTTCAGAGAATACTATACTGATCATTCTTCCATATGGTACATATTTGATAAGAAATATTAAAAACCAAATCTTATTCGCTGGATTTTACTGAAACAAGAATTTGACTTAGAGATTCATGACTGGAAGGGTTTAAAAAATCAAGTGGTCGACCATTTGTTAAGGCTAGAGGATCATTCACTTATTGATGACAATAGGAAGATTAAAGATCTGTTCCTAAATGAAAAAATCTTGTCACACTATGCTTCAAAGTTTCCTTGGTATGCTGACATTGTGAATCTTTTAGTAAGTGGAGTTTACCTTCCTAAAGCAAATAGTGAACAGAAAATAAATTGAGCTACGATTCTCATTTCTGTATTTGGGATGACACTTATTATTAAGTAGTTACCAGAATGAATCATTAATAGATGTGTCCCATAATGGGAGGTGAGTGATATTTCAACAAGCTATCGTGCCTCTCCTTATGGTGGTCACCATGGGGAAGATTGGACTGCATATAAGGTATTGCAACTAGGTTTCTTTTTACCTACTTTCTATTTGGATGTTGTATAGTTCATAAAGAGATTTGAACTAAGACAATGCATGGGATCAATATCAAGGAGATATGAGATGCCACTAAACAACATTCTTGAGATAAATATCTTTGATCTCCAGGGCATTGACTTCATGGGGAAATTTACCCATCATACACTAATAACTATATACTTGTGGTGGTTCATTATGAATCCAAGTGGGTTAAAGTTGCATCCATACCTACCAATGACATAGAAGTAGTGACAAAATTTGTGAAGCGTTATACCTTTAAAATATTTGGGATGCCGCAAGAAATTCTAAATAATGGAGGAACTCATTTTAGATATACTATGTTTAATAATCTTTTGAATATATATGGGGTGACTCATAAGGTAGCCACTGCCTATAACCCTCAAACTAGTGGGTAGTTTGAGGTCTCTAATCGGGAGATCAAGAAGATCTTGTAGAAGATTGTTAATGTGCAGCGCAAGAATTGGTCTTCTAGTCTTATTGATGCATTATAAGCGTATAGAACGATATACAAGACTCCCATATGAGAATATCCTTATCTCTTGATTTTTGGGAAGGCATGTCACTTACTAGTGAAGATGGAGAATAGTGCATATTAGGAAATAAAAAAAAGTTATATTTTGATTTCAAAGTTCCTAAGGAGAAGTGTATACTTCAACTACATGAGCTGGAGGAGTTGAAACTCCATACTTATGAATATTCTGACTTATATAGGACAAGACCAAGTAGTAACATGAAAGCATCTAATTGTAAGAACCTTCAATCCTAGCCAGCAGGTATTATTATTTAAATTATGCTGGCATTTATTTCCAATAAAGTTGAGTTACAAGTGGAGTAGACCAATTGTAATGGTAAGAGTCACCAAGCATCTCTATGAATCAAATGAAAGGGAGACAAACCAAACTTTTTTTGATCAATTGTTAGAGGGTAATGCATTATTGTCTTGATGAAAAAGAGACAAGTCTTCCATCGATGTAGTGAACATATGAGCGTGAGTTAGGTTGTGTCATGATGTTAAATCATGATCTACTCAGGAGGAAACCTTTTTTTGTATTGTAACTCTTAGGATTTAATTTAAAGTATTAAAAAAGGACAAAAATGCAAGTCATGAGACGACCAAAAACACAGAGCTACGTTGAGGCAAACCACCATTTTACTTTAACATTTTTTTATGTTGAATTATTTTCAAGTTTTGGGATGCATAAGGAGGTTCTAGTTCCTTAGGGAACACCGAAAAAGATTTGTAATTGATCTAACACCCGATATTAATCCATAGTACTTGATACTAATAAGGAAGTCTGAGTACCCATTAATAGAGGTTATTGGCATTACACTAACAAACTAAGTGTCGGGTTGTTTGATACTAATACCTAGCTAATTTGTACAACTATTATTTCCTACTTTTATTTTTTATAGGAAAAACGCTCCATATCATTAAAGCAAAGCCTCAACCTCGACCCAAGGATAGAAAAGGTCATAGGTGGGCCAAGGGTCAACAACTCGAGGCTCCAAAATAACTAGTGTGGAAATACAAATTGATAATAGATAGGAAAGGATGAAGGACAAAAGTGTTCAAGAACAACAGGAAGTAAAAGTACTACCCCAAGAAGAGAATTGATAAAGCAAGCCTTGAAAAGGATTTCCCTCATATTATGGCTAGGTTTCATGACCTAAAAAATTGATTCTGTCTTTGAAGACATTAGAGAGGCTAAACTCAACTTAGTTTAAGAGTTGTTTGCTAACTAGGACACACCAAACTAAAGTGTTTTACTGTAGTAGGGTTGAATTAAATAGTGAGAGCTCCTTATGTTGATGTTACCAACTTTTTTGACTTGCAAAACCATCTACCATACAAAGGCATTCAACATACTTTGAGTAGCCCATGCTCACATAGTAAATGGATTAGATATGATACAAAGGGTACTCATATAACCTTTAAACATGCTCACCCAAACAAGGAAGCACGAGTTTGGGAGAAGATTTTATGTTTCCAGTTGATCCTAACAAAACACTTGACTGACCTCACTTTCTATAGTTTTTTTAGTTTATGCATTGATGACTTGAGAGATCGTGAATGTGGGTGCTATTTTAAAAGCTTCGATGAGGAAATTTTTCCTTGATAAAGGTCTTAGGTTCTACTTTGGTGGGTTGATTACTCACCTCCATAGGGGTGAGGGTGTTTGTGAGGAAGAGGTGGATTACATACTTATGAAGGACTCTATATGAGTAGATATGACAAAGGTAAGGAATGTTGATCAGCGACAAGGCCCAATACTCACTCTTGCCGAGCGTAATGCTTGAAATGACTGCATGCAAGCTAGGTCCTTTGGTATGTAAATGTTGCATATATTAGGATGAGGCAAGCGAATAATGAGTAGATGAGGTAGTTGGTGAAAGATTATCCTATGATCAAGAATGAGCAGGCTTTGTTCAAGGTGGGCCCTGTTTTGTGGAGCCTTTGGACGATGATAACCCACAAGTGTGGAGCATCCCATGGAAGAGTCTGACATAGAGTCGAATACAGCTAAGGTGGATTCTGAGATGTGGGGATCTGTTGATTCCCCTACTGATGCGAGTTTCATGATTAGACAGGGAGTTTTTTCCTTCTTATTATTTATTATTTTTTATGTTAGCACTAGGGATAGTGCTATTGTTAAAGTGTGGGGTGGGATTTTTCTATTTAATTGTTATATGTTTTATGCTTTTGGGGGGTAATATTGTAGCTTTGTGTTGACGTGTCTTTTTTTAAGGTGTCATGATTTGATAAAACACTATTTGGGTAGTTTTATTTTGGTTATAATATTTTTCGTATTGCAATACATTTAATTCATCTTGTAATACTTAGTAATCTAATTAGATATTTTCTAGTTTTTATTTTGTTTTCTTTTTGGGTTCCACAACTTTAATTTTTGCTGCTTTTTCGGAGGATAGCCCCTTTGAATTGATTAGATAGTTTTTTTGGACTTTTTACTCTAGCTTACTTTTAAATGAAAATTATTTTAATTTTATTTTTAGTCATAGTTAGAGACTTTTCTTTACGATCGACATATGATGACCATCTTAAGGGAAAATTAGTCATAGGTATAACTAGTAGGTAACCCGCATTAGATGTTGCAGATGGCTCAATTTGAGTGTGTGCTGACTTCATGATAGGTTCACCACATTAAGCATAAAAATGAAAAAGGGCTAAAATTTGCACTCAATTCTGAAATGGATTTGGATTGCAAATAGTAACAAAGCTATTGTACATAACACGCAACTTGGTGATGTTTTGTTACAAAAATTGTGGTGACCACTTCTAACTACAAATGCTATAAGTGGTAAGCTTCTTTGATTGCTAGCATAATTGACATCCAGAACTTTTCTTGTGTATGTGAAAGTTTAAAAATGATACATGATTTTGTGAGATAGGATTAAGGCCTTTTGTTTCCAAGACTTTTACCTTACATTTTCATACCCATTTGTTCTTCTTAGCCGGACCTTTTTTAAACATTAAGCGTATTCTTTCATGAATCACATCGATTAGCTTATTCCCCATTATTCTAATGCTAAAACTTAATTTGATCCAAATAGGTTCTAGTGCACTTTCATGATAATAAGGGAGAATATGGAAAGCTAACAAAAAAGTGTATGTCAGAGTGAAAAGAATGAAATAGGTGCATCCACATACTTGAAGTGAGTTTGATTGAAATAAATGGTAGAAATTGAGAAAATAAAAAGAAAAGATGTAAAGAGAAAAAGAAAATTAAATTGAGCGTAAGGTCAAGGTGGGTGCACAATAAGAAGAAAGCGGTGAATTAATATGAAAAGGAAAAAATTAAAAGAGGCTAAAATAATATAATTATTTTATAGTGCATAGGTTCAGTAGTCACTTATATCCAAAAAGTTCCTACCCATCCCTAGGACAACATTACAACCCAATAAAGAACTTTTGATCTCATAAAGCTCATGTTGAATGAGTAGGACGCTAGGACCAAGCCTATGGTATGTTGTGTATACTTGGAAATTTTATTTTGAAGGTGATATTATTATTTCTTATGTGTCATCTTACGACTTTGATTACATAATGAGTGATGGAATTACCATTAAGTAATGGCATCCTTTGGTAAGATGACGATAACCCGATTATCTTGTGAACTATACATGGTGTTGTTTGCTTTGTTTTTTAAGCAACCTTGATCTAAGGGATTGCATGAATTGTATTAGCGTTGTGATAAGTTGATGAAAATGAGTTCTTGGGTTAGTTATTTGTTATGATTAAAATATGTAGCATTACTAAGTATGTTAATGTTATGACACTTAAGGTCATTTATTTGATTTTTGTGCATTTTGACTATTTTATCCTTCCTATAGTTATGTTACACTAAGTTAATTTTGATTCCACGGGTAATGACCCATTTGGTGATTTTCTTACTTTTCATCTTTTGTTGTGTTTTGTGTCATCTGGTAATTTTCCCAAGTCATTTATGACTTTCTAGGACCAGTAGCTAGATACCCTAGCAGTTTGTTTGCCCATTATCTCAGTTTTCCTGTTTTTGAGTTTCAGTTTTAAAATAGTGGATCTTGAGAGTGAAATCGTAGTAAATGTGCTCAGAATTGAATTTTGACAATTTCATTAGCTCCGTAATCATGACTTTTGAAAAGGGTAACCTTAGTCTGTGTTCGAGGTTTGCGTTTTGAGTATGGCCTATTTTATGGAAATTCAACTCAGCTAAAGCTTATTTTGGAGTGCGCGTGGTCTTTTGTTGATTGGAGACTCAAATAAGAATTTTAACTATTCCATCAGCTCCATAATGATGATTTTGGGCTATTAGTTCACTTCCCGGGGTGTTTAAGCTCATTTTGGGTTTGTTTGTGGAAGTTTGGCAAATTCCACTTCTGAGTTGGTTTGATCTTGGGGGTCCTTTTAACTTACATGACCTTGGTATGTCATTTCATCAATTCCTTTGAGTTTGTAGGGTGTTCTCCATCAAAAATGCACTTTTTGTTTTCTAGAAATGGACTCAAATGCTCCTTTTAGGCCCCCCTGGAGAGTTGTGTATTGCTGAGATTTGCTGCAAGTTAAGGTCGCCCATGGCCTCGCCCTTGCGATTGCCTCCCCTATGCTTATTGATCGTCCAAGTGAATGCTGCTCGTGCGAGCCCTATCTTTCCCTGTGAGGCATACTTGTGAGCCTCGGCTCACCCCTGAAGGTCGCCCGGCTGCCAAATGGCTCGCACCAGCAGTAATACACAGTCTTTAATAGGGGTCACCACCTTCATTTCAAATAGGTTTCTTTCATTAAAATTGCCATAGATGAACTTGATAGGGGCTATTTTAGGGTGTTTTGAGCTGAGGAAAGTGGTGCAGAGTTGCCTGTAGGGTAGTGTGAGATTGTGGCACAAGGTTTCCCCGGGTATTTCTTGTTCTTTCTATCTCTTTTGGCTTATACAAAAAGTTTGATTTAGTTACATTATACCATGATTTCTACCTAATTCTTTCATCATTCTAGCTTAATTTTATACCACGAGTCCCCCGATGTGAGAGCCTCATGCCTGTATATTTACTTTATTTTTCCAGGATAAAGGGTTGTGGGCCTTTTTTGGGGCCCCTTTTTTGAACCAGTTTTCTAATTGCAATATGGGTCTTATTCTTTATGTTTCAATCCCTAGATTCATAATTTGATGCTTTTGGTTGATTTTGGTTGCA
>JBDJHY010211874.1:0-11391 GCA_039654485.1 Withania somnifera | reverse complement strand
GTAAATTCATTGCCAAGGTGCCAATGTCAAGAAATAGAATGTTTGTGCTCAACATTCAAAATGATGGGCCATAATGTCTCAAGATGTTCTACAAAGATGAGTCATGGCTTTGGTATCTTCGATTTGACCACCTTAATTTAAAGGATAGGAGTTGCTCTCCAAGAAGGCAATGGTGAGAGGGTTGCCTTGTATTAACCACCCTAATCAAGTGTACAAAGGATGTTTACTGGGAAAGAAATTCCAAATGAGCTTTCCAAAAGAGTCAAACGCAAGAGCTCAAAAGCCACTGAAACCCATACAAATAGACGTATGCGGCCCGTTAAAGTTAAGATCACTCAGTAAGACCAGTTATTTCCTTCTTTTCATTGATGATTTTTCAAGAAAAACATAGGTGTATTTCTTGAAGAAAAATTAGAGGTGTTCGAGAACTTTAAGAAGTTTAAAGCCCATGTTGAGAAGGAAAGTGGTCTTGTGATCAAAGCCTTAAGATCCGACCGTGGAAGAGTTCACATCAAAAGAGTTCCAGAAGTATTGTGAAGATAATGGAATTATACGGCAGTTGTCGGTGCCAAGATCCCTTTAACAAAATGGACTGGAGGAAGGAAGAATAGGATAATCCTGGAGATGTTAAGGAGCATGCTCAAAAGCAAGAGACTTCCAAAGGAATTTTTGGCAGAAGTCGTTGCATGTGCAGTCTATCTTACCAACTGCTCTCTAACAAGAAGCATGAGTGGAAAAATACTACACAAAGCATGGAGTGGAAGAAAGTCAGGAATTTCTCACCTTCGAGTCTTTGGAAGCATAACTCATGTCATATACCAGATGAGAAGCGAAATAAGCTAGATGATAAAAGTGAAAAGCACATTTTCATTGGTTACGATGCCAACTCTAAAGGATACAAGCTATATAATCCTGATACACCAAAAACAGTCATCAGTCGGAACGTAGTATTTGTTAAAGAAGGAGAATGGGTCTGGAGGATAAATCATGAGCACTATAACTTCTTCCCGTACATTGAAGAAGATGATATGAAACAACCACAACAACTGGAAGAGGCGCCTACTACCCCACCAGCTTCGCCAAACATAAGCTTTCAAGAAAAAGTAGGCTCGAGTAAAAGGACTCCTTATTTTTGAAGCCTGCAAGAAATTTATGAGGTAAATTAAAATCAAGATAATGTTACTTTATTTTGTCTATTTGTGGACTGTGAACCCATGAACTTCGAAGAAGCAATAGAAATGAAGAGTTGGAGAAATTCTATAGATAAAGAGATCAAGGCGATAAAGAAGAATGACACATGAGAGCTAGTCTCACTTCCAAAAGGGCACAAAGTGATTGATGTCAAATGGGTGTACAAAGAGAAAAAAAACTATAAAGGAAAAGTTAAAAGATACAAAGTAAGTTTGGTGGCAAAAGGCTACAGTCAAGAGATGGAATCGACTATGATAAGGTATTTGCTCCAATTGCTCGACTAGAAGCTGTCAGACTAATTATTTCATTAGCAGCCCAGAACAATTGGAGAATAGATCAAATGGATGTCAAATCTGCAATCTTAAATGGGGTCTTTGAAGAAGAAGTCTACATTGAGCAACCATAAGGATATGAAGTCAAGGGTGAAGAAGACAAAGTATAGAAATTGAAAAAGACCCTTTATGGGTCGAAATAAGCCTCGAGAGCTTGGAATGTTCAAATCGACAAGTACTTCAAAAAAGAGAACTTCATCAAGTGTCTATATGAGCGTGCACTCTATATCAAAGCTCAAGGATGAGATATTTTAATTGTGTGCTTGTTTGTCAATGACTTGATTTTTACAGGAAACGATCCAAGCATGTTTGAGAAGTTCAAGAAGGATATGACAAGGGAATTTAAAATGACCAAAAATGGGGCTTATGACATACTATCTTGGAATAGAAGTAAAGCAAAGAGATGAACAAATTTTCATCACTCAAGAAGGCTATGCTAAAGACCTTCTCAAGAAGTTCAAGACGATGTTAATCCAGTTGGCACTCCTATGGAATGTGGCATCAAGTTGAGCAAGGATGATGAAGGAGAAAAAGTGGATCCAACCGTCTACAAAAGCCTTATTGGAAGTTTGTGCTACTTAACTTGTAAGAGACCAGACATTCTCTATGCTATTGGAGTAGTGAGTCGGTACATGGAAGCTCCAACAACAACTCACTTCAAGTTCGTGAAAGGGATTCTTTGATATATCAAAGGTACAAAAAACTACTCAGTTTATAATAACTACAAGTTTGTCAGATATAGAGATAGCTATTGGAGTGGAGATATGGATAACCGAAAGTGCACAAGTGGATTCGTGTTCTACATAGGAGACATAGACTTCACTTGGATGTCCAAAAAGCAGCCTATTATCACTCTTTCCACATGTGAAGTAGAGTATGTAGCTACTACTTCATGTATTTGTCATACTATTTTTCTACGAGACTTGTTGAAGGAGTTGAGCTTACCACAAAGGAGCTAACAAAGATTTTTATGGACAACAAGTTAGCAGTAGCTTTGGAAAAAAATCTAGTCATCCATAATTGAAGTAAGCACATCCACACATGTAACCACTACATCAGAGAATGCATCACCAGCAAAGATGTCTAAGTGGAGTACGTGAAGATGCATGATCAAGTAGCTGATATCTTTACCAAACCTTTGAAGCACGAAGTCTTTATCAAGTTGAGAAGTTTTCTTGGAGTGTAAAATAATGTTTAAGAGGGGGTGTTGAAATAATAATTTAATTTTGTATTTTTGGCCTTATAAGATAAAAGCCCAAATTTAGAAAATCCCACTATAGAAATCCTATCTAAAAGGATTTCTAGATTAATACATAAAAAATCTATAATTAATTCTAGGTGGAAGAATCTAAAAAGTTATAAAATAATATCTTTGATATTTGTACTTAGGAAAAGTCTAGATTTCTAGAGTCTTAGATACTTGAGGGGAGATATTTGTAGAAGAGAATAGAATATTCTAGGTGTATAGTTTCTAGAATTATCCCTTAACAAGTGTAAATAGGGATGCCACTAGGCATTTGTAATCGACTAAGAAATCAAGCCAAAAATATTAGAAACACTCAATAACACAAGTAGACTTTCCCTTTTCTAAAATCCTCTAGTCTCTCTCATTTTCAAACACTTCCTCCAAGCCTCTAAAGTTTTCTCCTAACATAAACATAAATTCATTGAGCAAACACTCTCCACATTCTACAATCTAAGATGTAGTACGAATGACAAAAGTACACAATGTTTTTCTCTTTTCAGATCAAACAGAAGTTGATAATGTAACTTGATATATCTTATATATATATATATAGTACAAGAATCCTAAAACAAAAGATAAATTATTCAAGAATCTTGACACATTTGAATATTTTTGAAGATGAAACTTATGAATAAGTATTTTAATGAGCTGTCAGATTTAGGAATTGAGAGCATGCTCACAGGACTAGAGGTCAGTCCCTCGGCATTGACGTGAAAGAAAAAGCGAGGTTTGCATATACAACCCCAACACTTACATACAAATGATACTTCAAGTTTTTGCATGACTAAGCAAAGGAAAATGTTATACCTTAAAATAGTATTGATGGCTTTGAAGCAGTATCATTTATTTCAAGAAAAAGTATCTTGTAACTAAGATATTGCAGAATTTGCAGATTTTAATGGAGATACTAGGTGTAAAGCGGAGATACATAGGTAGAAAGTAAGAGAATACCCAACTAGATTTCAGGCTCTTCAATTTAGGGCTAGCCACAAAGAAATGGATATTTGGCAAGGGGTAGTGGGAAAATATAATAGAAGACCAACCATAAGGGAAAGACTATATCTCTTATTAGGGAAAAGATTAAACTTACTAATAGTGTGTGGACAACTTTATTACTTAGTTATGTCCTTATTTATTGTTCCTTCTAAAATTTATAAGGAATTGAAAACACAAGGAAAATTTTTACAGAAAGAAAATATCAAGCAATATGAACACCTTCTGATAATGTGCAATGATTGGGTCACATTTTGAGTCTACACTCTGGACAAGACATAGTGCTCAAGACCTACAAGTGGGCCTAAGTTAGCCCTTGATACTTGCATATGGATACTAATATCAACACACAATGGAATCTTATAAACACCACTGTGCAAACCAACAACACTTAATTGACATGGAAATCATAATATAACTCAAAAGGTATTAAAAAGACATGAAATGATTTACAAAACAACTGAAATGCTAGAAATTATGACTAAAGCCTTTACTAAATAGATTGAGTTATTACGACAAGTTTTCAGCTAACTCTTTAAAAATCTAGAGAAAAGAAAGTAAAGAAATAACATCAACTCTGATCCTTGAAGTGATGAGGACTTACCAATCCAAAAGCTGAGCAAACTGCTATCGAACTATGGAGCTGAAGAAGACTAGTATCTACATTGTCATAAAATAATGCAGCTCAAAATATGGTTAGTACGTCGAATGTACTTGTATGTGAGATAATTCATAAAACATAAGTAAGAGTTTAACAATTTCAAAGTATGATAGAACACATGAGAACTAGTCTAAAATCATATCATAAGTAGTTTAGGTGTTTGAGTATCTTGTTTATGTAGTGCATATTATTTAAATGGTTCGTAAGTCAGCTCTTCTAGTGAATTCCCTCAATGTCAGCTTAAATCCTTCTTTCTAGGAAGAATGATCCGAAGGGGGAGATATGAGCTAAATTTAAATCGTTCAACTTATGTTTTTAAGTCTGTATCCTAAGAATTCCCACTTATTCCTAGGTGATAAAACCATTCCGAAAGTTTGGAAGAAGTATTTTACATGATTCAAGGTCATAAGGAACTCCTAGCGCAAAGTTAAGTTCAAAGCATTTCTACCGTTGTAATTTTTATACCAATGGGTCAAATTCAGGAAATCATAACTCTGAATATATGAGGATTTATGTGACCCATAACCTATCCATGTAAAGGTATCTGAATTTAATTTCCAATGTAACAAGCCCCATGTCAATCCAAGTTTAAAGCATAGTTATGGGAACTTTAATAAATCAACCATCAACAAGCCTGAAATGATTAAAAATTTGTATAGAGAAACAATTAGTCGAGGCTAACAGTGATAGGATCCGTGTTATGGTTGGCTAGTTGAGTTGTTTGTAACCGTGACATGATTTCGAATATGGTTAGGCCAATTTGTGAAATCTTACCCTATTTCTTGCAATGTATTTCTGATATTTTTATCTATTAATTTCTAATCAAACTACGTTATTTTGACATATTTTAAATGAGTGTATTACATAAGAATTAACGTAATTCTTATTCTATCATTAATCCCTTATATTTGTACAAATCAAAACCCCTTAGCAATTTTACAAATCATGAGAAGGATAAAAGAAAAAAATAACGTGAGTTTTCTCCTCAATTCTCTACCTAGGATTCCTCTTGAAGGGCTTCAAGAACCTTCGTAGTTCTTCTCTCGTGGTATGTTAAGGCTTCCTAAAAGGTATATGGGACTTCAACAGGGATTTCCTTCCAATCATGTGTCCAAACCTTTCACTTTCAAGTTAAGAATTTCATACTAGAACTTGCTAGGGTTTTCCTAATTCATACTAAATGTTGAAATTTCCCTTCCTTGTATGTTATTTAATGGTTATTGAGTATCTTGCACAAAATTTACATAGTATACATGAATTTTCACGTCCTTATGAGTTGTCACTATGAAGATGCATGAATTAGGGTCTATGAACTTGTATGTTTCAGTGAGTTAGAGAGTCATGTTAGTAGAGTTGTGGTGTGAACATGAACTAAAGTTTACAAATTATTTGGTAAAACTTCAAGACCTTTGAATTAAAGTGTCCTACTCATAATGATTTGAAGGAAACATGAAAACTTTGATAAGTATTTATGAAATTATTTAGATTTCTTGAAGTCACACACACTTTTAATTGAAGTCATATTTTTTTTAAATCGAGGAGTCAAAATTGTAAAGATTGTAATAAAGCATGAATTTGTGTTAAGCATAGTATAAATTGATAAACCTCTAATGATGAAATATTTTATAATAAGAGTCTAAAATTATGATTTGTTGCTTGACTAACATGAAATCTTGGGTTGAGTTTGAGATTCATATAAAAAAAAGTAAATGATTGGACTTTAATAATTAAGTTGACTCGATACATGACAATAAAAGTATGAAAGGGTAGTTGAGTCATGCATATGAAAATGGATGATTTCTTAAAAGACTAAAACTAGATTGGTGCCCAGTGAGACTTAGCAAATTGAAATGGTTATTTGGTTCTTTATTATTTTGTCCCACTAATCAGGATTGAGTAGTAGTATGTATGATGTCATTATTAGGTGTAGTATTAGCACCGAGATAATTTTGGTACAAAACTCCTATCTCATAACCTATTTCACCAACATAGGAAGGATTCGACCTAACCCAGTTCGGCCTAATTAGATTTGACTAAGTGGTACTACTAGGAATTTAGATTTTTCCTTTATCCTGGCGAGGTTTAGGGAGCCCTTCAAATATAGTGGATATGTTGGGCTCTATTTCTACATACACGGGGTATGTCAATTATAGAACCTCCCAAAGGTATTAACATGTTAGTTTGAAGTA
The DNA here is from genome assembly GCA_039654485.1 of Withania somnifera. Classification (NCBI taxonomy): domain Eukaryota; kingdom Viridiplantae; phylum Streptophyta; class Magnoliopsida; order Solanales; family Solanaceae; genus Withania; species Withania somnifera. The sequence goes on along the minus strand of JBDJHY010211874.1, from coordinate 4,779 downwards.
GAAATAACTAAGAAGGTTATAATATAAGTATCTTGATCTTGTTAAAGCTAATGATGCCTGAAGATGATTTTTGAGTCTTTCCTATTTATTTTGAAAAGGAGAAGTTCTTTATTATAAACTGTCAGTTTTCATTAGTTCTGCATGTTAAGGTTGGTGGTTCAGAGTCAGACTTCCTATTTTCATAATTGAAAGAATTATCGATTTTACTATAGTTATGAGTTCACAATTTATGATGAATTTTGAAGTTTATCTTTAAGTATTTTGATGTTTTAAGATACATTTATATATTTAATTTGTCATTATCGTAATGTTAAGTATATAGTATGTCATCATGATAGTAGTCAGTCAGCTTGTGTCAGTATGGTAGAGGGGTAAAGTTTATTTATAAATGACATTATTGCAAATTATTACTTCTCTATGTTGAGAGTCAGGATCAAAGTTTTTCATGCATTACATAGCCGAGTTCATGGTTCATATACTACTATTGGGCATATTGATATTACTTGTTCATGTTATTTTTACATACTCAGTATATTCAATATATTGGTCACATACTTTTGTGTTGCATGTCTTTCACACATGTAAATCTTTCCAGACGATTAAGGTTGACAGATCCACATTCCTAGAGTTAAGAATTTGGTTAGTCCTCACTTGTTTCGAGGGATCCTGGTGTTTGATTTTTATTTACTCTTTAGTTTGAGTTGAGATGTAGCTTTAGTTTTATTCATTATTACTTATTTGGAGAGTAACTTGTAATTTTTTAGCAGTCACATAATTTGCATATAGAGGCTTTCAAACAGTGATGTATTTAATGTCTGAAGCCTCTACTAACTAGATTGAGTTGCTGGGACAAGTTCCCAGGCATCTCTCTAAAAGTATATACAAAATAAAGTAAGGAAATAATATCAACTCCATTCCTTGAATCGATTAGGACTCACCAATATAAAACTTGAGTAGAGTGGTATCTAACCATGGGGATGAGGAGGAAGACCTATCTCTACATTATCATAAAATAATGCAGGACAAAATGTAATCAGTATGCAGAATGTAATGGAATATGATATAATGCATAAAATATAAGTAAGAGTTTAATAATTTCAAAGCATGATAGATACATGAGATAGGAGATACATTAATATCATGTCTGAAAAGCGTATGAACAAAATCTGCTTATTAGCCTAAACACAAATCTCTTATCAAGCTTCTAAAATATCATAAATAAGCCATGAATATTGGGGCCAATACATCGCAATCATAAATTATGCATCAGGAGTTTATCTTAATCAAAATACACCATGCTATAAGAAAAATGAAGTTCAACGTACTAAATCCTACACTGAAAAGGAGCCTCAGTAACCAACCATGGTTCGGACTACTTTACAAAACTAAGGATCCTCATAAGATCCATGGAGGAAAACCTATGTTATCTACATTGTTTATGGTACTTGAGCATCACCCTTTACTAATAAGTAAAAATTCAAGTCCGCTCGGTGCTAAATATTCTCCCAAAATATGCACTATGGTCATATTCATAAAAAAATTGAAAAAGGAACATATCTAGAAGCTCGAACTAAAAGTAGTTGAGTCGGAACTCCAGTTTTCATCTCTTACCTTAATATGCTATTTTCATAAGTTTTTGGATTCAAGTATGATTCATAGAACTAAATTCATAATGTTCTAAATCAAGTTCAAGAATTCCGTTATACTAAAATCACGAGAAAAACCATAATCTAGGCTAAATCATAAAAATCATGCTATTAATATGAACAATTAAGATAATAATAATCAAATAAAAAATATTAAATTGATGCTAATTTATCAATGCAAAAAATATTGGGAACAATAACAAAGGATAAATCACAACTTGGGGTAAAAATCCTAGGATCACAATATTTGGTAAATCTAGAAAATAGAGGTTTTAGGAATGAGGGATAAAATAGTCCTCACTAAATACCCATATTCCTAGAATAGAGAGGATTCCTTGAGAAAAACCTGATAGAGTAGGCCAAGCTTTTGATTCGTAAGGTTGAACCCGAAGCATATTGTTAATCTTTTTCTTATCTCCTCCCTTTATTGTATTTCTTTTCTAAGTGTTGAAAGAATAGAGAAAACAAGTTTTGAGCTATTTATACTAGCGGGTGAATGACCTAAAATGCCTGAAATAATATGTAGTGGGTCAGGGAAGTTACTAATATACCCTTGAGGAAAAAATATAAAGTAATCTGGAAATTTTATCATAGGTCACCGTAAGTGGACCTATGACTCATGGTGAGGACTCATGACTCGTGATACTGAGATCTTGATTATTGGAAAATTAGTTTATCATACTTTGAGTCCATTTCATGAGTAGTGGACTTCTTTCACGACTCATAAAAGATCTTGTTGTCACGTCTTGAGTTAACCCCTAGGTAGAACCGACATTCTTAGCCACTATGTTGCATTAATATCCTTGAAAGAACTACTTGGATCATGTATATCTCTTCTCACATCACTCAGTGGAAGAAATAACACCAATATCAAAAATTTAATGGGCTCCTCAAAATAATTGATAAATAGTCTCAATAAAAGAATAGATAACTTAAGTTTCAAAACTGACACACCTCAATCTGACAACCTTTATTAGCTAAATAATGGATTGTTAGCACAAATATTTACTCACTAGTCTCTAATAAATTAAATAATAAATAAATAACTCCACCACCTATATAAATAAATAACTCCATAGCCTTCCGTCCAGATGGTTGGTAATATCTACATGCAAGTAGTGTCAACATCAAACATCCAGATGGTTACCAATCTTTTAGTCTTCTACGAATGCAAGTAGTGTCAACATCAAACGTCCAGATGGTTGGTAATATCTGCATGGGGGTTAACACATGCATAAAAAGTTGAACCGACACACAAAATATGTATTGAGTATATGAGACGATATAAAACAGGCTATAGAGTATAATGATAAATACTAGGTGATGAATGACAATAAATCTTAACTTCAGCTCTAACTCTAATAAGAAATTTAGTAGTTTATAATAAAAACAATAAAAAAGATCGTATCTCAAGTAAACTCATCTAAAACAGCTTAACTTATCAGCTTTTAACAAAATATAAAGACTTAGTTAAAAACAAGCTTTCACTTTCTTTCTTTCAAAATTATTACTTTTACTTCTCTTTCTCGGAGTTTCTCTAACCAACATACCTTAAGGCATAAAGCGATAAAGTCCACATATTATCTTGTATGTAGGGGATCTTAACCTTGCCAACGGTAAAGGACACTCTATTCAGTTGATCTAACTAGACTACAGGCACACATAGTGTGACAAAATATAAGGCTTCTGCCAAGGACATCTGCCCACCCTCGGTGCTAATACTTCTTCTATAAAAAAATAATTAATATCGTTAAATTTCTCTTCAATCTTCCTAACTAATGGACATTATTTAATAAATAACGACCTTCCTGGACTCCTCCGGATACACTATTAATTTAACTAAAACAGGCAAATATAGTCAAATTGGACTCTTCATTGGCTTCTCACTTCACAACTTATCAATAAGCAACAAAATCATTATCTTCCAATATAATGATCAACTAGATAAAATAGTCAATTTAGACATGTTTAAAGTTCATACTTCAATTCATGTAGTAAGTCAAGTAATTATGACACTTTAATGTTCTATTAAATTTTAAAAATAAACCTTGAAAAGAATTTTCAATTCTTACATCAATGTTTTTTTCTTCCTTTTACTTTAATTATGAAAACATGCTAACTCATGAGGACTTTCATAACTAAATAATCATCATGAAAACTTTATAATTCTAATTCAAAAACATCAATTAAATCATTACTTCAGGGAATCACTGTTTATAAAATTAAACAAGACCCTACCATGCTACTATACCTTCAAAACCTTATTTTAAAAACGGTTTTTGGGCATAAGGATGAAAGGATTCCTTTTTCAAAGCCCATGTACCTTATTAGAATAATTTTTATGGTGAAAAATAAACTATCGATATGCTACAATGAAAGCCTCTATGAACATAATTCTTACTTTTTCGAAGAAGTTGCAAGAGAAAGCCTTGCTTGATTTGATTTAGATAAAATGATTAATAAATTTAGAGTTTAGGGTATTTCTATTGTTATGTTCAGAAGCCAAAATGTCATGGATTTTTTTCAAAAAATCAAAAAATATTCCAAAATAACCCTCATTAAACACTGTTGAAAAATTCCCGTAAAAACATCACGAATCGTGAAGTAGCACTCCACGGCTCGTGTAGTGCACTTCTCTGAGTCATAAAGTGAACTAATTCACTGGAAACATACCCACAATACCATGATTCATGGTCTTCATCACCACATCTCCTAGTAGATTTCGTACAAAAGAGACTGAAATTTTGGGTTTTGACCCTTAACAATATGACTTGGGAAGTATGGGTCGAGATCTTGAAGTGTACGTGTCATGGTTGGGTCTCGTAGTTCCTTCCCAAAAATTTGGGAAGTTGATGGTCCAATACTATGACTTACAGTACAAGTCGAACTCTTGTCCACCACGTCGTACTATGCACATGGGACGTTTCACTCTAGAATAATATTTGGTAAAAGGCCCATAACATTTTATTCCGAACTCGAACTGACACGCAGTTTGTTTTTTTGGAAACTAGACCCAAAGATATTTCTATGGATAGGTCATATTGTCACGACCCGACTTCTCGGAGTCATGATGGCACCTACTATCCACCCAGTATGAGAACCAAACCCTGTAGTCCGTAGCCAAAGCGGAGGA
>JBDJHY010211816.1:0-11392 GCA_039654485.1 Withania somnifera | reverse complement strand
TAGATTTGATCCAAACCGGGTTAAAGTTTCGATCCTTATGACTATAACGTTGGAAGTATAAAGAATTACTGATCTTAGGAGCAATGTATATCCAATTGATGAAGAATTATATGAAAATAAAAGAGTTATGAGATGTTTTCATCAACTCCATATTTTAGGCCATTAATGGAGGAATTGAAGAAAATAAGGAAGAAGAAGATAAGGAAACTTACCCAAATTCGTGTAAAACTCGATGGAGAACGTTGAGGAGAAATTACTTGGTATTGGAATGATATTTGGGAATGTATTTTTTCCCTAGAACCGAAGGAGTTATGTTTTTGGTTAAAATAATACGAAAAAAGGGTTGTTGCAGGACTTTATATTGCCAGTGGCAGCATACCGTGATCGCGCTGAAGGAACCTGCCAGGCATCGCGATCGCGTTGAAGAGTTTTTATGGAACCTATCGCGATCGCGCATATGGAAATGCAATCGCGCAGAAGGGGATACCTTTGTTCATCGCGATCGTGCTGAAGGGAATTTGCACCAGGTGTAGATTCCAACTGCAATTTTCCAAATTTCAAAACCAGGGACTCAGGGATCAAACGGAGTTTAATTTTGACAAACCAAATATGTAAACAACATGAAAATAACATTCTGGACTCAACGAAATTGATGAAAATGAAATTCGAGGTCTTTTACTCAAAATAACCCTTGAAACTAAAAGGAGCCAAAAGTGTATTTCTAAACCAACACCTCGGAAATGCAACGACAACCAAAAATTATACCAACACCTCTATTAGCCTAAAATCATCATTTTGGAGCTGATGGAAGTGTCAGAATTTCAATTTGATACTTCGAACATCGAACTACAACTCAAGTTCCACTTTAGGCTTCAAACTTAATTAAATTCCATAATTCGCATAACTTGCAAACAAGACCTCCAAAACACAAAGTTAAGGTCAATCTTGACTTTGTTTGGTATTTCGGAGCTAACGAAACTATCGAAATCAAATTCTGAGATCATTTTGAATGAAAGTTGAATTTGGTTAACGAGTACTTAGTCTTAGGCTTTAAAATAGAGAAATTGAGATATTTCTCAATCGAGTCGCCGGGGATCCGAACTGTCGATCTTGACTAGTCATAAATGACTTAGGATAACTACCGAAATACTCTAGAATGCAAAATATCACGTACTTATCATAAATGACCATGAGGGTCATTACAACACCCATATAGGTAGATACATAGATTTTCTAGCTCAGACAAAAACCACTCACTCCCAGGTTTGCACAGGGCTAGGGTACAATATCATCATACAGGGATGATAACCACCCAACACAGTCGTACCCGACTAGGTATAATATCATCACATAAGGTAGCTATACCTCTAGTGTAGCCGTACCCATCTAACTATAGTCCGGAGGGCCACACACACCCTAATCACACCTAATATCTCATGTAGAAAACAGAATAATCAGCCTACCAGGATCGGCTCTAAAGCCACTAACCTAAATCGGGGGATTGCTAATAAGATCTAGTCCCTAGTATAATCCCTTGCCCAACTCACTACGGTCTAGAGTCCATGTATAATAGTACGCATCAAAGGTGTTACTCCTCCCCCTAACCACACTATAGTCCATAGTCGGCGTGAGACACGCGGGTAGGTAAAATAGCCCCAGGATAAGCAAATAGGTCATAGGCCGAAAAAATAAGCATATCGGGGCCCGACTAGTCATCTCGGCCCCAATCAGGCACTTTACCGTACATATACTACATTAATACCCAGTCCGAAGAAAGTAGGTCATAGTATACCTGAAATTTAGCGATGTCCTTAAGAAGCGTGCCCAAATATCCAAAAGTCACGTACGATGCTCAAAATCACATGAGTCTAGAAAAATATAAACCACGTGTCAATACGAATAAACCAAGACCCATATTTCTATATTAATTTTGGGGTTAAAATTCAAATGAAAATCGGATCTGTAAATTCGAACAACTCAAAAAAAGAAAATATTGATAGAAAAACATAGAGCAAAACTCATACATCATATGATATAAAAATAGGTCTCAATTTAATGATAGAAATAAAAAATATAAGCCCAAAATATTTATATAATAATAAAAATAAAAAATTACCCGATAAAAATAATCATAGAACCACCGTAACGACTTTTTACAGATTATTAACACTCTTGAAAGCCAATAATCCATACTGGAGAATCAAGAAAAACTCCGACTTTTGGATGAAAATGATGAAAAAATGAAAAAGGAAACTCTTATAACAACTATCGACTAGTTGATAAATCGGTCATCTTGGCCGATTTATCTGCCAATGGACCGTTAAATTGATCCCCACGAACCAATCGCTGACAAATTTTTTGGAAATTTTAAAAAATGCGAACGGAATGGAGACGGAGTCAAATTATAATACTCCATATATAAAATTTTTATGTAATCAATATTCCGGACTCAACGGAAGCGATGAAAATGACATTCAGGATCATATGAACTGAGTAAGTTCAGAAAAAGATATAATTATAAAGAAATTACACTATAACAATTACCAGGATCCGATCTAACGATCCCAACAAGTTGTGAACGACTTGGGGTAGTTACGGGAAACGCTCTAAGTACAAGAAAGTCATAAAAACATGAAAAAGACCTCGGAGGACATTACACTAAAAAGATATTTTTTTTTTCAAAATAAAATCATTAGCTAAGTTTCTAAATCAATATTTCATCATTCCCCTTGATTATTTTTAGTGTTTACCTTCAAATCTTAGTTTTTCAAATGCAAAATTTAAGGATTTTAGTCCTACACTTGAATGTAGAGTTTTATTCTTTTTAACTTTTCTACCAATTTGTCAATCATCAAATATACCTGAATCCAACATTACATTCTACGTCTTTGTGCCACCATGTTTCTCTACTACTACATTTAAGACAATGATTAAACTATATATTCCCATCCACTTCTTGAGAGGTTACTCAACTAATAGTTGCTTAAGAAACTTGGAATTTAGAAGAAACATAATTTTCTATCTGAAATAATGACTATTATTAGAGCGACAATATGAGAAATCTACTCATTCTCACAACTCAATATGCCACTTGAACTATACATATGTGTATACATATGTAAACAATTTTTACAGCTTAACGCGATATATATTTCTTCTTTCTCACTATATATATATATATATATATATATCTACTATTCTTTGTATAGTTTCACTTTTTCTTCGCTCTCATTCATCAAATTTCAGTTATATTTGATTCTTCTTTGTTGATCACGTGTGCCAGCTTCACTTTTTTTTTAAATTCTTTTTAAAAAAGGGCCAAAAATATTATTGAACTATACAAAAAGGTATAAAAATACCCTTCATCCACCTATCTTGCTAAAAATACCATTCCATCCACCTTTTTGTCTCACTAATACCCTTGAAACCATATTTCATCTTTAAAATTTCAAGTAACTCCCCTCAAGTTTTGCTTTATCACATTAATCCCCTCATGGTTTATAATATTATGTTTACTTTCTTTACTTTGATTTTCTTATTAATATATTTCAAACTTATGTATTATAATATAAATACAATATAAGTTACCAGATATTTTCTTTCATAATATAATAAAAAATTTCAATTAATTAATTTCATAACTAAAATATTTTTTATTTATTTTATTATATTTTTGTTGGTTAGATAAAAATAAAAAGAAAGCAATAGGTTCCTCTAGAAGTATGAAGTACTTCTTTTTCTTCATTCATCTGTTTCACTTTTTTATATTTCATACATATATTCTTTTTTAATTGTTAGATAGAAAAAAAATAAAAATTTTAATTTATTATTTAAATGTGAACAAGCAAAATTCAATCATTCTTATTTTTACTCATTAAATTATCGATTTTTTTGTGGTGATTGCATTCAATTGTTTTTATTCTCTATAATGATCATGGTGATGAATGACGACATGTAATTGCTAGACCAAAAATGGTGAAGGTTGATACTACAAATTAAAAAAAGTGGTGATAGCGATTGCTCTTGTTCTTGCTAATGACTGAAATTGAAAATTTCATCATCTCTTGAAAATTCTCTCTCGGTATATACATATTTTTTAATAAAAAAATAAAATTTCTGGCTAAGAACTAAATAATATAAATATGACACTATTTTTTGGTCTCAGAGTACTTCCATATTTCTTACGAATAAAAAATTAAAGCAACAACTCTTGAGAGTATGAGATTATAATTTCATGTTTGAGATTTTGTAAATCCTAATTGTTGTTTAAGTATATATACATGTCAATCCTTTACCTTTCTATCTCATAAAAGTTGTTTATAATACATAATTAAATAAAATTACTATATTGTAAGGATAAATTAGTCAATTTATAACGATTACATTAACAATAAATAAGTTACAAATCTTATAATAAGTAAATTAAAATAAGGAAGCATAATATTATAAATAGTGTGGGGTTTAAGTGATGAGGCAAAATCTGACGGGATGTACTTGAAATTTTTAAAATAGAATAAAGAAAATGTGTTAGGTTTAAGGGTATTACCAAGCCAAAAAGATGAATAAAAGAATAATTTTAGCAAAATAAGGGAATAAAGGATATTTTGATAGTTTTTTCTATAGTTTAAGGGTATCTTTTACCCTTTTCCGATTTCTTTTCATTCAGTGGGTGCAAAATCCATCCATTGGGTTTTTGTGACACATGAAAAACATAGGTTAATTTCGATAGGACCACTTTAGAACAAACATTTTTTGGGGGACAAACATGGATGATGATGAGAAAGCTGACGAAGAGCCAAACCACTGCAAGCAATAGGGAAGGAATCATTTGTTTTTTTTTTTTTTTTTAATGGAATTTACTTGGGGGAAAGATATGTCCTAGGGTCATTGTCGAACAATTCTGAAACATTATGACATGAATAAACTTATACCCCAGGGAAACATTATGGATTATGTGGGGCATAAGTTATATGTACTTGGTTCCCCTCCAACACATAATATCCGCATTTCCTCATGTGTAGCCATATATTTTTGACACATGTCCATTTTATAATTTAATGGCTAAATTTGCTTAACTAATTAAAAGAGTTTAACCATGGTAAGCTCATCTCTCCTATGTTGCGCAAGATGAATTCTTCCTTTCCAATCAAATCTTTAAAGAAAAATCATCAGCCTTTTCAAATCTTTGGCTTTAATATTTAAATCCTCTTCTCCAAATTCGTTCTCAATTGTTCTAGATTCTTCACCATTGCATATCTCGTTCTTCACCACTGTTGCTTGTTTTAGTTGGCTTAATTTAAAATAGAAAATTAAAGAACAAAAGTTTTATTTATAAATCATGAAAACTCCAAGTAAAGGGTTGAGAGAATTACCAAGATCTCTTCACATTAGTGATCGAAAGAGTTGTTTTTAAGAAAATGCCCACATAGAAAATCCAAAATAAAATTTCTGAGAGAGAACGTCGAAGCATAAATTGGAAAAATTGCTTCATCACACAAAACAAGCTTGTGCGAAAAATGAATTTGAAATCACAAGAATCAGCACCACCAAAAGAAATCCAGAAATACATTATGTCGCTGTTTGTTTAAATAAAAAATAGAGAGATTTTGAGTTTCTCAAAATAAATATAATGTGATTCTCTCTAAGAGCCATTAGATTATTAAGAGGACAAGTGTCAAAATTACAAACCCTTACTTGATGAAATGGATCGATTATGCACTGGAGGGAAGCTAGATCCGTCCTTTATTGTGTATCTATCCGTAGGCTGTAAGCTACCATGTAATGTGTGCAATAAAATATTATTACATATTCATAGTCTTATTATTACTCTATTATATAAGCCAACAAGGCTGAGGACTAACACAACATCAGTTGGTTGTACAAAATGCAATTGAAATTGTACTGAAATTTGGACTTTTTTAAAATTATAAATTTATTCTGGGGTAAATTTATAACTTAGCCGTTCTATACTGCAATGTGTCAAACACATGTAATACTTTCTTCTCCACCAAACAGGTGCATCATACTTTACCATGTAAACAAGCAAATTGAAGCTTATTCTCTCTGATTCCTACAAGTTTTAGAGTATTAGGAATAATTTTTGGTGGTCAGAATTACGGTAGAGACGCGGTGGCGAGGCCAATCCTTGACTCAAATGACTTGATTAATCTTCTTCACTTGTTGCTGTGTTTATAGTTCTTCTCCGAAACTTTATTTTTGGGAGTCCTAATTTAATTTTAAAATTTTTATCGTATAAGATGAGCGCTGGCATAACATGATAACAATAACAGGAGTCTCACAATAATAGTATCATGTACAAGATGTATAATTTCCAAGTTTTGTGTTATGGTTATGATTCTTTGCGTGTGTCTTGTGTTTATACATATCTAATGTGCGCCATGTGTTTGAAGAAGTTCAACTATTTGACAAATAGAATTCTTTTCCACTATTGAGCAATATTTCTATTTTGTATACATTTTGAGTTCTTCCATTGTTCCTTTATGTTAATTTAGTTCTTACTTTTGATGTTAGATCCATATGTGTTGTTGCACTTCTGTGTTGATTAAAAATTTTAATATTTGAACCTAAGTTTTAAAATTGGGATTGTGTGGATTCAAATTGAACTTTCAAATTTTGAGTTATCTAAAATATGATAGATCTCTAAAATCCAGAAAATTTTATTTGGAGTTTAAGGGTCATAATTTGACAAACACTACACTAAAGATGCTTGATAGAACTATGCTCAGTCTTTTCCCCTGGAGCTGTTACATAGCGCTGTTAAACGGTTGAGGTATAATTATCTGTTCGGAGAATCTGCTTCGGCAGTTACACCTGTGTTCCATCACCTCTGTCAAATCCTTCTCGAGTTAGTAAATAGGCTAAATTTCAGTCTCTTAAAAAGCCTGCAGTTCCAACGGTACCAGTGGGTTCTTTGAGGACTTGCTTTTATTTTCTTCTAGCTTATTTAGCTGCAATATGATATTTTTGAAAAATTTATGATATTTTTGAAAAATTCAAGTACATGACTTTTGTTATATTTTTTATGATTTGAAGAAACGTTATTTTTATTCTCTATTAAAAGATTTCAAGGCAGTTGGGATTGCCAACACTATAAATAATATAAAAATCTACTTAGGTAATTAGGTGTCATGGATGACAGTTTCTTGACAAGTTCATCGAGAAGATAAAACAGAATAAAATTAATTTGCACTCATACTTTTAGTCTAGTTAATAGGTTGTTTCAAATGAAATTAGTGTATTATGGATGCTTAGGTATTTGAATAATATATAGAAATTTATGCTAATTGGGGCTAACTGACCTTGACATTTGACAGTGATGCAATCTTTCATTTCCTTGGTAAACCTCAGCCCAATCACTCGATCTCTATTTTACTTTCTAACTGTTCTTTCAAAATTTGACAATGTCAGTGGCTTTCCTTTGCTGTCTGTCTACTCAGCAGAGATCGGTTCATCACCTGATTTACAACTCTCATTTTTAAATATGATTTATGGATCATTTTCCTCACTTTCTGTCTAGTTGTCGAATCTTCAATTTCATCACTTCAAGATTAAGGTTTCACTAAAATTTGTTTAGAGCATCTCTTGTTGCTGTTAGTTTGGTGAGTCTCCCTTCTCTTTCTTTCTTTCTTACATTCCTTTTGTTATAATGGGTCTTAAAATAGAAAACATATTTTAACTAGATTCTTCATGTGTGCTGCTTTGGAAGATTCAATATTTAAAATTTGATAAGCTATTCTCAGGTCAGTTTGACTTATACATGCCAACATCTACTTAATTTAATTCATGTAGTGTGCTCAAAGTCAATTTTGAGGTCAAAGCTTCTTCATGTTTTGATTTCTGACTGAAGGTTGTGAGAATAAGTTTATTGTATTTTGATGGTGCGACTTCAGTTGCTCTATTGCTTTGACAACCGCGTGAATCACATGTGTTAGCAAGAGTTAAGTTTTTAGCAAACCGAGTGGAAATTATTGTGTAAGACAGTAGAAAGATGAAAATAACAAGTTTATGCTCGTAAAAGAGTCGCTAAAAAATAAAGTGTTGTTGCAGGTCAACACTCTGGTCTCCTTCCTTTAAGATATATTATGTCCCTGTTTTGTAGTTAATCTTTTTTCTTTCTGATATTTGTTCACTTCAATAGTTACAGTTTATGTTTTACAATTAAAATATAATTAAAATATTTGATACGGATTGAAAATGAATCTGTCATATTTAACATGTTGAAGTATATTAATATTTATGAGCTGTACCTCATTTACCTATGAAGAAATTTGATCTTCTACATGGTTCAATGTTAATATAATTACATTTTTATTTAAGATATATTGAATTCTTTCAATTAAGTTTCTAAAAAAATTATTTTACTGTAATCCTGCCCAATCCGACCAGTATAACTCAGTCATGCATAAGCCAGATCTAGTCCACTAAAATTCATATTGATTGAAACTAATTTTTCCAACCTGACCCCAAACCATTTAGATTGAATTTTTTTTATTTTTTATTTTGAATTGACCGATTCGACGAAGCCCCTTGATATGATTAATTCAATGTAATGAATCTACAATGTAATATAACGATGTTATATACAGCTATTAGTTTTAATGTCTACTAACTTCCTTACGACTCTTCTTGGGAGAAAAATATAATAAACCACATTTCTCCAACACTTAAGCATAATACAACTCTTATAAATCCAGAGAGCATAATTCAACCAAATAATACAACCGTGGGATCGTAAAATGGTTATTCTTCTAGAAGTCTTGGAATGAACCTATTGAACAGCAGTAGGTAGGCACAATTAATTGAACTACTGCTGACCTGAATGCATATGTGGGTTCCTATTTACGACCATGACCCATTGTCTTCATTGTTGTTTCCATGAAATGTGTATGGATTAGACTGAAATTGGGTTACTTTTCTTCTTATCTTTTGGTATAATAAGGAGAAGTACGGAGAGATATTTTTTCTGTTTTGTTTTTTATTTTATTTGTAGAGGTTTGGAAGGAGTTGGGGTGGACAAAGGGGCGGGGTCGATTAGATCAGAGAAAGGAAGTGGTCATAAGCCATGTTTTCTAGATGCCTAATGTAAATGGTTTTAATGATAAATCTTTGATAGAAAGGGAGCATCACAGTTTGTTCGTTACTTTCCTAAGATCATTATTGAAGATGTTGATTTTCCAATAGAGCTTGAGAAAGTAGTCACAAGATCTTTCATATAGACAAATACTGCCTTCAACTAATCCCTGTCCTCGGGCACTACTGCACTTACTGAAGCGTTATTTGGAAGGTAATTTATTCTTGTGCAATATTTTTTTTTTGTTTTTAATTATTCCTAAATAAGTTTTAATGTCCCGAGGCTACCCCCGAACGTCACACGATGTTAAGAACCCACACTGTCAAAGAGGCCGCCCTAAACCAGTCAGAGCTAGGACTAAACATGTAAAGTTTAAGCTAAGGATCCTTAAATATATAGTTAAAATTTTACCTTTGCTGACAACACAGTTCAAGGACTATAAACGAGTATCACCCCCTCTAACAAGTATATACTCAGTCCACTCGTTGCTATATAGTTCTCCTAAAATTACTATGCTTATATCTTAAAATGTTTCTGAAAACGGACATATATGAATGCATGTACCTTATATCATGGATGAGACAAAGTTCCTTAATTTATAGTTCATGTTCTTGTCATACAAATTTCATAACTCTTATTATGTTCATGTAGAAAGTCTTAAATTCATGAAGTAGGATCATGTTATAGTTTTCACTAGTTGAAATTTTTTCTAAATCATGATTTTCTTGTCATAAAGATCATAAACAATAAAAGCATGGTGGATAGACTAATTATTAAAACATGTAAACCTTACCTAATTGAAATTATGGAGACAATTTTATATAAAATTCATGAATTTGGATTTCAAACACTAGAATGAAAACAACTAGATTTTTCATAAAAAGGAGAACTTTGAGCATGATGTTGAAATAAACCCTTATTAAATACCCTGTACCTAAAAATTAAAGGCATTCCAGAGCAATAACTGGGTGGAAAAGGTTGGTTGAAGATTCTTGAAGAAACCCTTGTTTGAGAGAACCTTGAGAGAAACTTCTTTCTTTTACACTGAGTTCTTTCTTTCTGTTTGTGTTTCTTATTTTTATGTTCTGAATTTGTTTAAATGTTGAGTCTTGGGGTAGAATACGAATAATTTTTTTGGGGTATTTTAGACTTCAAGTAGGGTGTAAAACGACATAGTTTAGTCATCTAGGTGATAAAGAAGCTACCCAAACACCCCTAGGAATAAATAGCATGAAAATGAACTTTTATACTGTCATCATTCAAAAATTTTACAGCCTCACATCGTGAGGCTTTTAAAAAAAATCATCCAGTTCACGATGGAGGCTAGTAAAATTTTCATAACCTTTTACTCGAAACTTAAAATGACACGCGGATTGTTGCATTGGAACTAAATTCAAATACCTTTCACAGGATAGATTATGGATCACATAAATCCTATAAAGTTAGTAGATATAACCGTTTGAAGATGATCTATGCATGCAACAATGTGAAAACTACGATGATAGAAAAGTTTTAACCTTAACTTTGCACTAGGAGTTTCCTTTAAACTTGAATAATGTCAAACACTAATTTCACACTCCAGAAATGATTGATAAGAGATAACTCATAAGAGGGTGAGCCTAACCATGTACATAAGACGATTCAAATTCTAGCTCAAAATTTTGGGGTGTTACATTATCTCCAACTTGGGATCATTCATCCTCGAATGAAGGGTAAGGCTAGGACATGAGAAGAACTAAGAGATGATATTGGATACTGTACTTGAACTTGACCTACCTGAGACGCTATATTGAATTGGAGCTGAGCATGAGTGAACATGAATATCGTGACATGAATATAGACATAGGGAAACATGATAAGGCTGGCTGACTAGATAATGATCATATACATGACGCTAACTAATCTAAACTATGAATAAATAAGATGCTAACTGATATAACTGAATTACATGTGACTAAATGACTCTAACATGAATACATACACTAAGATGTATGAAAAGCTAAGATGGAGCATACTACTGTATGATAAGTTATATCAACTATAAAAGTTCGCGCCAGTATGAGGTATGAGTGTAAGAAGATGGTATACCTGGGAACAAATAGTGGAGCTGAGTTGAATTTGATCATATTGTCTTAGCATGTATGGGGCTGCACTTGTCAACTGAGTTGTTTGATCATGAAGGACGGCTATGAAAGATGGCTATATAAGAGTGCATGAGCGTGATCTGTAATATGAAGACACTGCATGTATATTTTGAAGTCATGAGATCACATAATCACTTTTTGGTAAGGTGGAATCAAT
>JBDJHY010211805.1:0-11392 GCA_039654485.1 Withania somnifera | reverse complement strand
AGTCCTCCGCTTCGGCTACAGACTACAGGGTTTGGTTCTCCTACTGGGTGGATAGTAGGTGCCATCATGACTCCGAGGGTCAGGTCGTGACATGTCTGATGACAAAGTGTTGCAATCTAACAACTAGTACTCCTACTGATATCAAATGATCTCCAAATCATCTAAAACTTGTATCAACGAATTCTATATATTATTACGAGTCTAACAATGTATTACATGTTATGTTCCGGACTAGGACTAAAATCAAGCCTAAAACAAGCTTGCAGGACCCACTATGGGGTTCTCTAATGTCATTAGGGAGCCGTGCTAAAAATTGAGCACAATTCGAGTGTGGGAATGGTTTCAAATCAACCCGGATAGATTTGAACCTAAAGGGTTAAATTTTCAACTTTTACAGATTTAATGTTGGAATTCTAGTGTATAATTGATACTAGAAGTAATATTTATTCAAATATGTAAGAATTACTTAAAAATAAATGTGTTATGGGATGATTTCATCAATTTCAACTTTTGGTGTCATTAATGGTGGAAACCATGATTTTAGGAAGAAAAAGAGAGAAGATTTTTCCTAGTCTTGGTATGGTGTTGAGAGAAGTTTTTTCTCAAAAATTGTTTGTAATGTCGGGTTTGTGAAATAAGAAATTAGGGTCATGAAGGGTTTAATTTTATTTTTTAGCAATTTGATAGGGGATCACAACGTGACCAATATCTTGATAGGATTCAATCACGTTGTGATCCTTATTGTGATGGAATTCGAGGTGAAATAGTATCCCATCATGATAGGCATCAGAACGTGATGATTATCGTGATTGCCCTTCTGTTGCATATTTGTAGAATTTGCAATCGCGATTCAAAAGTAAAAAAGAGTCCAATTTTTACAAACCATATGTGGTTTTTGAGTGGAAAATATTTTTCACATTCAACAAAATTGAAAAAATTGACATTGGAGGTCGTTTGAGAAAAATGACCCCTCAACCAAGCTTTAACCAAACTACAAAAATTTTCACCTTTCTACAAAATAACTCAAATCAAGCACGAATACCTTGGGAGGCATACCAAGGGCTAGATTAGCCAAAATTCACTATTTTTGAGATGATGGAAGCATTCGAACTCTGATCCGACACTCCGAGCACCAAAACACCACCGCAGCTCCACTTTGGGCCTTAAACATAACTAGAATTCAAAAGTTAGCATAAATCGCAAATGAAAGCTCCAAAACACAAACTTAAGGTCAATATTTACTTTGGTTTGTATCCCAGAGCTAACAGACCTGTCGGAATTTAATTCCCAGATCGTCTTGAAGGAAAGTTGACTATGGTCAATGATTACTTAGTTTTAGGCTCTAAAATAAGGAATTTGAAAAATTTCCCAACCGAGTAGCCAAGGTTCCAAACTACCATTCCCAACAAGTCATAAATGACTTGGGAAAACTACTAAAATTCTCTAGAATTCTAAATTCCATGTATGTATCATAAATGACCATGAGGGTCATTATAGTTCCATGGTTCTAAGGTTGAGGTATATCAAGAGAATTCCGCTAAAATGGTTTATGGAAACAGGACATTATAAGGGTTATAGACGTATTTAGGGTGGACTATGTAGCACATAAACTGAAAGATGTTTCTAGTCTTAATGTGATATGTGGAAGAAGAATATAGTGTAGGGTAGCTCTCTCTTCGTGGGCTAAGTTTGAGGAGGCATGTTTAGGTAGGTTCTTATCGAGGGAGAAGAGGAAGGAAAGGACCATAGAGTTTCTATGTTTAAAGTAGTTTTATACTTCTATTGTTGAGTATAAAATAAATTTATAATGATTTAAAGATATTCTTTCATAGATATTTGTTAATATGCAAAACATAATGTATATGTTATCTTTTAACCTCTCTTATTATTTGATATAGGGAGAGTGGGAGATAATGTTGATAATTATATGGACATTGATAGGTTGGTGGTTCATTAGGAATAGATCAAGAAAGATAACACTAAATGGAGAGACATCCATAAGATAAGATGCCCAAGACTGGTCATATCGAGTTTTACTAGTTTATGTTCAGTGGAGGTCATAGCCAGTAGTAGAGCTAAGGGTCCCAACCCTGATAATGCTCAATTAGACCTCTGAAACCAATCTAAAAGTGTACACGGTAGTTGTCAAAATATATTTACCCAACTTATGAGTTGGGGTCGAATCCACAAGGAACAATGTAAAGGCAATCGAGTATGAACGGAAAGCTAAAGAACAACTATTCGGACTTGAACGGTCTAACACAAAATAGGTGGTTGAAAATATAAGAAAGGTGTCATGAAACTACAAATAAAACATAAACAAGGTTTTCACCAATGGCTTCAAAGTCAAGAGCAAACAACACAAAGGTGAATATTCTATCAATGATACATTATAATAACTTAATACTAAATTGATTATATATGGGTTTAGAGATTAGCCTTTGAGTTCCAATTATATCCTCTTGAATGCTAAATAAAGTATGTCGCTAGCTTCTATCGAATGCTAACAAACCTTCCTTTGCTTGTTTTCTCGAATCAAGCTAAAGAGCATTGAAAAGGACTCAATTCGGCTACAATAGGATTTTTACTATCTCCAGCTCAAATCCATTAATGAAAACGCTCATTTAATGCTAAATCAAAGCTCACAATCCTATCTAGCTTTCTCAAGTCAAGAAAGGATAAATGGACTTTGCCTAGGGTTCGCTACTCCCTTTGGCATACGATAGACTCACAATTATTTAGATTATCAAACCCAAATACGAACCAACAAGTAAACAATTTATATAAAAGAAATAGATAGAACTAAAAACCAACAATCTTGAATAAATATGAAAATATCTCTATATTCAATATTCAAAGAAGAATGACCAACCACACATTACAAATATGCAATACAAAGCAAGGGGAGAATAAATGGGAAAAAATACATCAATGGTGTCATCCAAATCTTCACTCAAAGGTGTAGTGGTGTTGTTGTACCCTCTCTGGATATGTGAAAAACCTGAGACTTTGTCTTGGCTGCCAAAAGATAATTGAAAATGAGAGCTGCTGGAGTATTTGTTGACTTGGGGCTCAAAACCATGAAGTTCCAAATCTGTCCCTGAGTGGCTTGCACGCTCTCTTTCGCGATTCTGTCCCCAATATTGCGATTGCATAGGTTAAAATATTTCTTTATCGGGATCGCGTAAGGAGTCCTTGCTATCACGTAGATGAGTTTTTCTTCAATCGCAATCGTGTAGCACACTGAGTGAATTTTAACCTAGTAGACCTACGCGATCGCGAGCTGAGGCTCGGCGATCACGAATAGTGCTAACTCTGCCATTTCCTGTGAACTATTTTCTCCTCATTATCGTGCTTTTCTTGCTTCTCCCTACTTGTATTCACATTTTTCCTAAATTAATGCCTGATACTCTCATTATACCTGAAATGACATTAACGTAAGTCATAAAAGGCATTTTATCAATATAAAATAATGAATAATCTAGAAAAACATGACCTCATAAAGTGGTAATCTCACCACTTATCGAACCCCCCAACTCAAATCTTTGCTTTTCCTCAAGCAAAAAAAATCAATTTCACCGAGAGGATATTATCAATTGAAGCTCAATTAACACTCAATACTCCAAGCACACATTATCCCTTGTAAAAACAAGGTTCATGGTTCTAATTGGTACTAACAATAAGTCAACTAACATCTGAACAAAACCTTCCTTATGGATTCGACCCCAACTCATAAGTTGGGTAAATATATTTTGACAACGACCATGTACACTTTTAGATTGCTTTAGGAGGTGTAATTAAGCATTATAAAAAATGGCATTGTTGCTCAAAACCATGAATTTCTAATTTTTTCCCTAAGCAGCTGGCACTCTGATCTTCATGATCGCGTCCCCCAGATCGCGATCACTTGGGTTAAAATTTTTCTTCATCATGATGGTGTGAGGAGTCCTTGTGATCACATAGATGAGTTGTTCTTCAGTTGCAATTGCGTGCAAGACCTCCGCGATCGTGTAGGACACTGAATGAATTTTGACCTATTTTACCAACGTGATTGCGAGTTGAGGCTCCGCGATCGCAAAGAGTGCTGACTCTGCCAGTTCCAGTGAACTATTTTCTCCTCCTTTTTATGCTTTTCTTATTTCGCCCTGCTTTTATCCATATTTTTCCTGAATTAATGCATGTTACTCTCATTATACCTGAAATGACATTATTGCAAGACATAAAAGGCATTTTATCATTATAAAATAATAAATTATCTAGTAAAAGAGGACCTCATAAAGTGGTAATTTCACCACTTATCAAATCCCTATTCCTTCAAAGCCTTTTTGTAGAACTTATGACTGCCTCAAAATTAGTAGAATAAATAAGATCAGAAAAATTCTCAAGGTAGTGCTGCTGGAGGATAGACTTACCTTAGTTATGCTAAGTGTGGTAATAACACGTGGTGCTATGTTGTGGAAGATAATGTGTGTTTTGGGTGTTGACATAGTGTTTATTAGCTTTGGGATTTCCCTTTAGAGGGTTTCTTTAGGAGTTGTAAACTAGGCCATAAGATAAGAGATTTACCTACATCCCAATTTGGTGGTGGAAATAGAGATCAGACTACTTTTTATTTAGCAGCACCAGCATCCCTCCTAGATCATCACTATGTTTTTTCTAATACTATTGGCAGTTAATGCCAAAACCAATTATATGTATTGGAGTCTAGACAGCATTAGGAACAACTAGCTGATATTGTGATAGGTATGCTGATAATATATTATATGTATTTGTATGCCTTGTTAAAACCTGTAGATACCATATCTTTTGCATCCTCAAATGTTACTAGATAATCTGGAGTGAGTTTTAAAAATTTATCGAAGACATTCTTTGTTTACACCCTTATTGTTAATTTTATTATAGCAGAAAAGGTTTATCATATTTTCCTCATGATTGTTCCTAGTAGAGTTATTCTATATGATATTCTTAAGATAGATATGGTACACTTGACATTATTCTGGGCATGGATTGGCTCAATTCATACCATGTTATTATTGGTTCTAGGACTAGTGTTTTCTGCTCTGAGTTTCCCAGTAAGCATGTTCCTAAATGAGAGGGTAGTGTAGATGTTCCTAAAGGTAGATTCATTTCCTATATGAAAGATAGAAACATGTTCTGTAAGGGGTGTATCTACCACTTAGTTTGAATTAAGGACTCTAAGTTCAAAATACTTTATATTAAGTTAGTTCCTATATTGAGAGAGTTCTTGGATGTGTTTCCTAAGGACTTACTCATAGTCCCTCTTGATAGAGAGATATACTATGGAATAGACCACATTCAGGCACTTAACCCTTTTTCTGCCACATAGGATGGACACATCCAAGCATAGGGAATTGAAGGATTACTTAGCAGACCTTCTAGGCAAGGGGTTCATCTATCCTAATATGTCATCCTGGGTTACCCCTATCCTTTCGTATGAAAGAAAGATGGTTCCTTTCTAATCCGTATCGATTACCATCTTCCGAACAAATTCATAATAAAGAACAAAGATCATATCCCATAGATTGATGACTTGTTCGATCAACTTCAAAATTCTAACCACATCTAAAAAAATGATCATTGTTCTAGCTATCATCAACTTAATGCTAGAGAGGTATATATCCCTAAAATTGCTTTCAAACCTGTTATGATAACTTTGAGATCATGATCATGTCCTTTGGTTTCACAAATGGACGTACAACTTTCATGGACATCATGAACAAAGTGTTCCTATCCACTCAAGTAGACTCGGAATAAAGTTCATTATAATCCTCAAGTGGAGGTCCCCTAGGATCCAGTCGCACCTGCCTCTGTTCCAGTTCCCCCTCTTTAGTACTAAACAACTTTGCTCTAGAGTGTCAATATGTAACACCTTGATACATATGCTAGAAGTCTTTTGAGCTAAACAAAGTGTGTCTATAAAATTTCACAAAAATTTTGTATTGTCAATCTTTAGTGGACTTGTTTACAAATATTTTAGGGTTCTATAGTTCGTGGAAGATCCCATAGAGCCATATAGAGACCTGGTATTTCTCAAACAAATTCCTAGTTTCCACGATTATCCTTGACAATCCTTAAACTACTTCCATGGTTTGCCAAACAAATCGTCCTACCAATCCCTTCTTCTCCTAAATTTTGCAAAGTATTGGAAGGTTCTATGGGTCCTCTTATGGACTATGGAACCATTTGACTAGGAATGACTAGAATCCATAAGGAAACTTAGTATCGTAAATTTAGTCAAGGAATGATGGGTCATTTGTAGCCTTTTGCACAAGGTATGTGTACTATAGAACCTCCCAGGTAAGTTATTTTGACAGTTAGTTGGTATGGTTAGTCAGATTCAAATAAGATAAAGTTAAGGGTAAGAGAACTAAATGAGAATTTTATTATATTATTTTCTTATTGTATATAATTTTCTTATTTGAGCCAGTATGTGGAAATCAAGGCGTGAGTGTTGTTCTCATATATTGCATAACTAGTTCTTTATTGATGATATAATCTGATGCACTAGCCCCTCTCATGCTTAATATATTCAAATCTACAGATTGAGTACTTTCTAGTGTTACATCCATTTCATACATGTAGGTTCATTCAACCTTCCCAACACTTGCAGTTGACTTGTACTTACATTCTTGGCAGATTAAAGTAAAGTGATGAGTTCCCTCTCGATTCAAAGCTAGATGGAGTATCTTTCTCCTATTGATTTGGAGATTAGACATTCATAATAGCATTTTCTATTATGTAGTTTTTGGCTAGTTGAGGGCATTGTCCTAGCTTATTCATCAGTACTTAGCTTGTTTATGGCTTCATACATAGATGATGTCATACTTAGACATTGAGTTTCCATATTTATTCTCATTATCAATTGATTTATGTTAGGTTCACAATTTATTTACTTTAACTGAGATAGAGTGTTAGATCCACGCATGGGCCAAGTGGTTTATTTAAGGCTAATAAAGCAACTTTGTAGCTAAGGATGACAGTCCCATCTAGAGGTTGACTCTGGGACATGAGAAAATTGGTATTAGGGAACTAAGTTCATAGAGTCATAGGATATGTCTAAAGACTTTGTTATAGGCATGAACTATAGCATGCTTATAACCGAGAGGCTACTAAGTGAGTAGGAAATACTTCCCTTTGTTGATAATTCTATCTCATGCTTTGGAGTTTAACTCCTTATTTCTTATATAACTTGTACTTTATGGATTCCAGATCATGTCTCCATGATAATCAAATTCCTAGTCCAGATATATAAATTAGGAAAATCAGGCTCTACCAGCTCCAAAGCATCAACAACTACCAGCAGGCATTACCAATGCAGAATTGCACAATGTAATGCATATGATGGATCAAACAGTGATGGAACAATCTCGATAGCCATCCCCTGCACTGGCAGTTCACCCAGTCATTTAAGTAGGAGTTGTAAGGGTAGGGGTGTTCTTGAGGATGAGTCCTACGTAATTCTTTTGTTTGAGGGTGGATAAGGAGCTAGAGTGAATTCTAGAGGAGGTTAAGAGGGAATATGATTTGATAAGGGTGTCAGAGGCTAAAAGGGTAGACTTAGCTGCTTATAGGCTAAATGATATTTCTAAGTTTGGTATTAACTTTTGAAGAAGAATAGAGGGGTAAAAGAATTTCTACCTTCATGGGATGAGTTTGATGAGGCATTAATGGGTAGGCTATTATCGAGGGAGGATATAGGAGAGTCTTAGAAAGTTTTTGAGCCTGGAGCAGGGCTCTATGATAGTGCAAAGGTATGGCATGAATCTAGGTATGCCCCTAAAATGGTTGCATACAAATGAAACCACATGGACATGTTCTTGTCAAATGTCTCTTAATATTTGATCCATGTAGGGAGGGAAATATGTTTTATAGTGATATGGACATCGAAAGTTTATGGTCCATCAGGAATAGATCGAAAAATAATAAGGCTAAGTTAAGGGAGACTCATTAGACTAAGAAAGTCAATACTAGCCAGTCCAAGTTCATCCAACCAAGTCAGGTAAGGATTAGAGGCAGAAATATCAAAATTCTAGGGGGTGATCCCCTTCTTATTTTAGTTTTCTTACTAAGAATTTGAAGCATCCTCAGAACCAATAAATGGCTCAGATAGTTTCTCAGGGAAGTGTTTAAGGAGGGTGAACTCATATAGGTCATACTTTAAGGGATTTCTCATCTAAATGGTGTTTTGTTTTTGGTATGCTATGTCACCTTATTAAGGATTAGTCGAAGGACAAACATGAAGGGGGAGGTAGTACAACATACGCACTAATAACCCACCATCTCAACAAGGCCCTTCTGCTAATACCGGTGGTGTTCAGTGCCAGAACCAATTATAATCTTTGGGTTCAAGGAAGGATTAGGAGTAGTTGGAAGATATGGTGATAGGTATGTTGAGCATTCATAGTGTTAGTATTTCTGCATTGTCAGGCCCCGGAGCCAACCAATCTTTTGTATTCCCTTTTTTTGCTGGACAATTTAGTGTTGATCCTAAGATTTTATCTGAGTTCTTTTCTATATTAAATCCTATTAGGAACTCCATAGTAGTTGAGAGGGTATATCATAGTTTTCCAGTATCCATTATTTGGATGGTAGTATCAATGGTTTTGCATAAGTTAGATATGATAGATTTCAATGTCATTCTAGGTATAGATTGGCTTCATTCATGTCATTTTGTATTAATTGTGGGACTAGAGTTTTTAGTTATTGGATTCCTGATAAGCCTGTCCTTGTGAGGGAAGGGTTTAGAGTTGTTTATAAGGTTAGTTCTATTTCTTACCTCAAATCTAGGAAAATAATTTCTAAGGGATGTATCTATCACCTAGTCCTATACTAAGACTTTGACTCTGAGGGAAAAAATACCTAGTTAGTTCTAGGTTTTAGGGAGTTTTTAGTATTTCCCAAAGATTTACCAGAGTTCCTCCTAATAGGGATACATATTTAATCATTGACATTATATATGAAACTCATCCTATTTCTATTATGCCTTATAGAATGGCACCAGCTAAGCTTCGAGAGCTGAAAATCAGTTATAGTCAAGGGGTTCATCCTCCCAAGCGTGTCTCCTCGGGGTGCCCCTATCTTGTTCGTGCATAAAAAAGATGGTTCACTCCATATGTACATAGATTACATTCAGTTGAACAAAGTCACAATATAGAAAAAATATCCCATTCTTATGATTGATGACATGTTCGATCCGTTACAATGTGCTAGCCATTTATCACTTCACTTTGGCTACCATCAGCTTATTGTAAGAGAATCATATATCTCAAAGGTAGTCTTTCTAACCCATTATGGCTATTTTAATTCATGGTCATGTCATGTCTTTCATTTGACCAATTCTCCTGTAGCCCTCATGGACCTCATGAATATATTTTTCAACCCATGTTTGGAATTTTTTTGTGATTGTCTTTATTATGAAATCCTCATTTACTCTAGAAGAAAGGAGGATCATGTAAGACATCTAAGAGATATTCTTAAAACCCTTATAGAACTCACATTATGCTAAATTATTTAAGTGTGAGTTTTAGCTATAGTCAGTCGCTTTTATCGATCATCTCATTTCCGGAGAGGCTATTTGGGTAGATTCCCAAAAGATAGATTCAGTGATAACTTTTCCTAGACTGACCTTCCTATCATATTTTATTAGTTTTCTGGGTCTATAAAGGTACGTAGGTTTGTTTGGGGATTCTTTTCCATAGACACTCCCTTGACCTGCTTGAATTAGAAGAAGGTGAAATTTTAATGGTCAAATGCATATGAGAAAAGTTTTAATAAGTTGAAAGCTAGGTTTGTTTCATCTTTGGTGTTTACATTGATCGATGGTTCAGAGGTTTTTATGGTGTATTTAATGCCTCCAGGTTAGTTTGGGTTGTGTTTTTATGTAGTATGGTAGGGTGGTGTCTTATTCTTCTAGGAAACTTAAGACTCACGAGAAAAATTATTCCACTCATAATCTTTGGTTAGCAGTTGTGGTGTTTGCATTGAAGTTGTGGAGTCACTACTCTTATAAGGCGCATGTGAATGTATTCACTGATCATAAGAGTATACAACATATGTTTGATCATAAAGGTTTTAATATTCATCAGAGAAGGTGGATTGTTTTGAAGAAGGATTATGATATGGCACTTGTATCACCCCAGTAAGGCCAATGTAGTAGTTGACACCCTTAGCAGGTTGTTCTTGGGTAGTTTGTCTCTAGTAGAGAAGGATAATAGAGAGTTGGATAAGGAGGTGCATAGGCTTACACACCTTAAGGTTAGATTAGCAGATGCTTATGATAGTTGTATGCTTGATTGCAATGCTTCTAAGTCATCTCTTGTAGATGAGTTGAAGAGAAAGAAAGATTGCAATCCAGTGTTAGTTAAAGTAAAGAGGACACTCTAGCAGCATAAGTATCGGTATTTCTCAGTAGGGGGAGATAGGTTTCTCTTCTATGAGGGTCCTTTTCTTGTCCTGGCAGTTGATCAGTTAAGAGATATGATTTTCATAGAGGCTCAAGGTTCAAGATATTCTTTTCATCCTAGATCTACTAAAATGTATAGAGATCTGAAAGTGGTTGGAAGGTATGAAGAAGGACATAGACAAATTTATCGCTAAGTGTAAAAATTATCAGTAGGTGAAGGCATAGCACCAGAGGCAAGTAGGTAAGATGTAGAACTTTGATATTTTGACCTAAAAGTGGGAGGTGATCAATATGGATTTCATCACCAGTTTTCCCTTAACCTAGAAACATGATTTTGTATGTGTTATAGTAGACTGAATAACTAAGTCTTCTTAGTTTCTACCAGTTCACACCAGCTATTCAGCAGAGTAGTACGGTAGGATCTACGTAAGGGAGATTATAGGTATGAATATTGTACAATTGATTATTATATCATATCAGGGTACATACTTTTCATCTAACTTTTAGAAGTGCTTTCAAAGAGGGTTTGATTTGCAGGTTCACCCAAGTTTAGCTTTCTACCTGCAAATAGATAGTCGGGCTGAGAGGACCATACAGTCACTAGAGGATATGCTAAGGGTGTGTGTAATCGATTTCAGGGGCATTGGGATTGAATGCTTGCCTTTGATTTAGTATGCATAGAACATCATCTATATTGTAGTATTCAAAAGGAATTTGAAGTTTTTTATGGGAGAAGATGTAGATGCCCTATTGGTTGGTTCGAGGAAGGTGACGCAAGTATAGTTGGGCTACATATTTTTGAAAAAATATGGATAAAAGTTCATATTTTTCAAAGGTTGAGGGAAGCTCAGAGCAGAAAAACCCTATGAAGATACAACTAGGAGAGAGTTAGAATTGTTGGACCAAGGTTGGTTCACTAGAATCGTCCCTTTATGTTTTGATTGATGACCAAACCATTAAGTCAAAGAT
>JBDJHY010211763.1:0-11393 GCA_039654485.1 Withania somnifera | reverse complement strand
TATATTAAGAATATGTATTCAAGATATACTATATATATATATATATATATATTAAATACTAAAGATATATACTAAAGATATATTCTAAATATACTAAAGATATATATTATATAATAAAGCAAGATAGCAACATCGAAATAAAAAAACCTCAATGAGCCACTATATTAATAAAATTGAAAAAAAAATTCAACTCTCAATACATTTCTTTAATCATCCTATTTAATTAATCATCATTAACATATGTATCTACTGATTCGCACGGGTCAAATTTAATAAATCAATATCTAGGACATGTTACTGCTGAAGGATTGACTGAAAATAGTTCTTTGATTTCTTCTTCTTTACGATCTGGAACCAATCCTTTTTTTCTTCCTTTCAATCGGATCAAATCTAAGGCAAAATAGAAATTCATTGTGTTGTTTCCCAATGATGTTGATGGTATTCAATTTTCTGTCATTCCTGGCTGAATGAATTCTCCGATGAAACTGTTGACATTGAAATATTCATGACGTCCCTGGCTAGTGCTAATAAAACAGAGAAAGCTGCTTGCTTCGCTTGTCACCATTCCTGTGAGTTAACTTTCATGCTAATTTCATAGGAAGACTATAAAAAATAAAGACTTAGTTCATTCGTGACTCCTCTCCGTGAGGCAGCCAGTATTCTACTATAAAATCTGGTGTTAGTAAAATTAGGGATAGTATGCGTCGACCTTTTGGAAGATGACAATGACGACTCTGCACAATTAAAAGGCTCTTCAAATTGGTTGGTGTGGTATTATCAACTATAGTGGCATAGTAGTCATATAAATATTTTAAGTGCTAATCCGCGTCATCCATTGGCTCAAACAAAGTAGGTTCTTCGTCATGTTTAATTTCTAAACTTGTATAAATCATTGTACAAAATTAATCATTATTTTCTGTTTTAAAGAAAGATTTAATAAAGAACCAATTAAGCAAATATGGAGAATTGAAAAAAATATTTTTAAATATTTTCAAGCATTGCGTCGGTAGCATCTTCAAAACAGCGTTTAGTCTTATATTAAAAAAATCAATAGCGATAGTTTAGATACAAAAGGTAGAATAGAATAAATAGTGGGATAATATTGAGATAAAAATACATTAGCAGCATTGTAAAAAGTTGCTAAAAGTACATCTACTTCTCTAATTAGGTTCCAATTCGAATTCTGTAACATATACTGATGTGATTGAAAAAATTTGTTAAAAGTAGCACTAATGAGATTCGTATATCTATAGTAAGTTTTTATAAATAAATAAGTTGAATTTCACCTAATTTTTATATCTTCGGGAATTAATCTAGGTTTCTGATTAAACTGTGCACATTTTACTTTAAATACTGGAAGACTAACCCTTCTATTGTTACCTTGAATAAATGCTACTACAAATCTAAATTTTTTAAGTATAGGTTCAAACAAATCAAGATCGTCCTTGAAAATTAAATTATACATATGACAAGCACACCTAATATGAAAAATATATTCAAGTGGTGGAGAAAGTGATCTTCTTAACTTCTTAATAGCAGCGGTGTATTAGATGCATTGTCAAAAGCTACACATAAAATTTACAATTAATATTATAATAATTAACAACTTTAGTATTTGTGTATGAAATAAATTCTTCATCATGCTTACGATTTTTATCATATAGAAAAACTAATTTTTTTTTGAATTATAAAATTACTATCTATCCAGTGATAAGTAATGGTTAAATAATCATTTCTATTTATAGCAAGACCAATACTAAAAGTTAGAGAAACTCTACATGAAAGATTAAGAAATAAGGTACGTAAATAAAATGCATATTGTCCATGTAATCTAAAAACATCTAACCAACATGTACTTCTTGGAATACCGATAAACATTGAATGATAAATTTTTGTATATAAAAACAAATGTATTAGAAGAAGAAAAATTGAAAGTTAAACAACCTATATCTATCATTTTTATTATTTTTAAACGGTTGTGTGCTTTATTATAATTTTGAATTAATTTACTGACTTTTATATTTAATCTATCTTGATTCAATCCTCCTTCCTTAACACCAGTTACTTTGACCCATTCTACTTTATGTTTAGTTCTACAATGTCTTGTCAATGTACTCATTCCTCATGCATTACCCCTTCCCCCTCTTATGTGAAAATACATGCTTACTAATAACACATCTAACAATTTTAATTCTTGTTATATCTTCAAAAGATTTCCATACAACACTAATATTTCTAATTTCTCTAGGAGGTCTATGGAGTTTAGGACAAAAATTAATAGATTGAGGGGATGAGGCGTTGAGATTTTGATTATTATTATTATTATCGTCATCATCATTATAATTAAACTCGTTAAGATTAATATTAGCATCCCTTCTAATTCATTATCTTCTTGTATTCCTTAATTTTCTTGCAACTCGGCATAATTCGCATCATGCATACCACCCCCACCATATTCAAATTATTGTTCAGGTTCACTAGCAATACTAGGTGGAGCGACAGGTATACGATTATAATTTCTAGTACTACCGGAACCTCTAGCAAAAGCGGAACCTATTTTTTCTCTACTCAGACTACTTCCGGGAGACAAATTTTTTACACTTTTGCCTATTTTCCTTAGGCTATCCATATTAAAAATTATAATAGTAAATTTAAAAGCACAAAAATAATATAATTATAAATAATAAATAAATTAGAAAACTCAAAATAAAAAGTAAAAAATGAAACAATTATACCAAATTGCTGAAGTAATTGATCAATTGAAGGCTTGAAAATTGAAAACTTCCACTTTAATCACTGTATGTTGTTAATAATTGCAAACAACAAATTAAAATTAATTGGAAACAATTAGGACACATTTTAGGAGTAATATTGAGAGAGATTGATAGAGTTTTAGAGAATTGTTGTGAAAATTGAAAGAATTAAAGTTTTATTTATACATTTTTTTTAGAAAGCTAGTTTAGCCGATTTGTACCGTTGGCCAACTGTCCAATTGGTCCCAAAGGTCAAAAAATAGACCGGCCCAATGGTCAAAAATATTTTTAAATTTATTTTTCTACTAGGCCGGTTCCGAGTTAATGTACCGGTCTAGAAAGCTCAGCCTGGACTGGATCGGGATTGTACTAGATGGACCAGTCAGATTGAATCGGTTGTAAGGCCTAGAATAAGCCAACAAAATATATTTCAAAGGGATGCAATAGTATATGGTCTAGAGGTACAAACAGTTAGTACTATCGGAAAAGACTTGAAATTAACAAGACTAATAACGGTAAAGCAAAAACGTTAGACCTTTACCATGTGTCAATCCAAAACTAAGTTATCCTTTAAAGAATTTAGATCAAATGCTTGAGATGAATGTAATAATACTTCTAAATGATTCACATTTTCTCCCCGATTAGGCTGACTGTAAGTAATAGAACTTGAATTTGATAATAAGGAAAAATACTTTTTCATTGAATCTTGAATCCGTATAAGATATTGAATGGTCAAAGTTCAAATCCTAATTATCAATTATAAAATACAACTATCGAAGAAAGAATGTGAAATTTTAGTTTAGAAATTCCATAACATACGAATAAAGATAAAAACAATTTTATCAAGAGAGACAATAATATTTTAAAAAGATGGAGAGAAGAGCTTCGGAAAAAAAGACAAATAATTTATTGAATATAATTTCTTGAAAATTAGAAGAAGAAGGGAAAAGGGTTTAAACTTTTAAGTATAAAGTATGAACTTTAATTTTTCTACGTTAAAACTTAGATTGCGATTTGCATTTCAAGTATTTTGATCTTTTGAAATTTAGATAAAGATAGGAAAATCCAAGACAAGAAGTTTTAGAATTTGATTTTGGGTTGAAAATTGGGAGCTAGGTTGTAATGACTTGTTTGATAATTTACTTGCCTTTCAGTTTCTTTGTGTGTAGGGCTTTCAATTATCTACACCAAGTCATTTACAACTTGCTGGGACCGTTATTTTGGTTCCCTGGTTGTTCCATAGCCTTTTATCTTAGTTTTTCTATTCTGATGGCTTAATCTTGAAATGATGGAACTTGAGAGTGAATTCTTAGTAAAATCACTCAAAATCAGATTTTGATAGTTCTCTTAGATCCATAGCCCTAGCTTTGGTCTAATTGGACCTTAATTTCATATCCTAGAGTTTTCGTTTTGAGTTTGAGTTGCTTTGTGAAAATTTAGTTCAGTTAAAGTTCATTTTGGAGCTTAGGTGGTTTTTTGTGATTGGAACGTCGAATTGGAATTTTAATGAATCCATCATCTCTAGAATGTTGATTTTGGGCTTGTTAAGTCATTAATTTGCTCTTGGAGGTATCCGGGATCGTATTGGGTGCATTTGTGGGAAGTTGGACTATTTGGATCTTTTGGTTCTAGAGGAATTTTTCTTTAAACGACTTCTACTGTCCGTTTTAATAATTTTGTCAGGTCCGGAATGTTGTTCTCATGCTGTGTACATATTTTTTTTCTGAAATCCATGCCCGGCTCAATTTCGAGCCCTGTTGGGAGTTTTTGAAATTTTTATAAAAATAATTGTTTGCTTTCAAAACTGCAACCATAGTACCTTATAAGTGATCGCGTAGTTCTGGATCGCGATCACGTAGGCTTGGCTTCTTGCTCATTGAGATCGAGGTGAGTTTAGGTTGCAATCGCACCCATCAGGTAAATCATTCTTCGCGATTGCGTTGTATGGTTTGGCGATCGCAATTGGTTGAGTGCTACCAGGTCACATTAACATTGCACTTGGAAGTGATCATGATGAAGGCATCCAATGCCTATATATAACCAGTTTCATCATTTGAGAACGTTTTAGGCTTCAAATTTCCAGCCTTCTCTCTTTGAATTCTTGATCAATTGGGTGCAATTACTTGGGAATTATTGGGAAATCGTTCGTGCGTGGTTAGGAAGAGCGTGGGTGTTTGTTATGTCGCATTCTAAAGGTCGTCTTCTCTCTTTTCGACTCCCTTTGTAGATGAATAATTTACACTTTTTTATAATCTATGTTTGGCCAATTGTTAATGCTTTTCTTGGGTTTTAAAATAGTCTTCTTTTGCAGGTAGTGAGTTATTTTTCGGTGAGAAAATTATCTAGGTAATAAAATTTATTTTTTATTTATAAATCTGCAAAATGAAATTGAGTGTGAGATTCCTTGAGAAAAGTAAATGAAAAGAATAGTTTTACTATTAAACCAATGGGATTCTTCAGTTTTTGTTGAGCACGCCATTTTGAGGCAATCAGAGAAAAAAGAGAATTTCTCGTGTGGTTGACCACTAGTGTATTCTATTAGGGGTGGTCATCGATCGCTTTAATTTGTACATTATTGATTCAATTTATCAATTTTCAGCTTGTAAGTATTAAAGATTAATAACCAAATCAATAAGATATTTGAAATTAGTTTTCAGTTTAACCGATAAGAAAATGTTCCTCTATTTTATTTTATTTTTGATTTTTCTTATTTTTATTTTTTCATAAATATACTGCTTCATGCATAAAATCTACATGTATTACAAGCAAAAAAAGTAAATTTAAATAAACTATTATTAAAATAAATTTATTTTCTTTTTGATTAAGCAGAAAACTTTATTATAATATCATCGTAGTAATGTGTCAAAAAGAAAATAAACAAAACTAGTTCACATCAAAATAACTTTAGAAAGAAAATAACATCACCATGACAACGACTATATAAGAAAGTTGGGTTTGTATTTTAAATCTAAAGGCACTGTTATATATTGAGGGAAAAGAACTAATTTTAGTATAATTTTATTGGGCTATTGGGTTAACCATTAACCAAAGAAAAAACTACGTGACATAGCCAACATTAATATTTAATTACATCATATGGTTAAGGTTTTAAAAAAATTTCAAGAAGCGGTTATACTTCGATGAAATAGCCAATTTAGACGTGGAAGCCTATATACAATTTTGGGGGTTACAATTCACTAACCAATACTTCCTCGAATCTGAATTATATTTGATAGTTTCAAATTTTTATACGCATTGTTGAATTGTATATGAATGTCAACTGTATAGTTTGAATTGTATTTTGACGTTTTTAATTTTTATATGCATTGTTAAAATTATATACGAATAGAAACTGTATAATCTGAATTGTATATTTTATACTCCTTTTTGTCTATTTTTTTAATTAACAAAAGTATGACTATGAACCTCCGAATTATTTTAAATTTATAGCTATTATGAAATTTTGACTTAACCAAAACCTTAGAATCGAAAACTAATTGAAATCCCAATAAAAAAAATTTACAAAATCATTTAGGAATTGTTAGTCCAAAAGTCAATATTGAAAAACCAATAACATATTTTAGATTCGATATATAGGCTAAATCATTATTTACATACCCCTAATGCTTATGATTTCATTTTGTTCTAATTATCTCAGAATTCAAAATTTCTGGAGTTGTGATGGCACCTAGACCAAGTAGCTAAGCCTAATTCACCCTAACATAATTCATTCAAACCAAAGGAGCATAATGAAATAACAAAAGATAATATCCAATAGAGACCCAAAGTATCTATAAACAAAGGGAAACTTAACCACAACTCCAAAATATCATCCCAAAACTCAAATGTCAGGAATACAAGAGTGACTCTAGTATAGAACAAAATAAGTATATAGCAACAACACTTTTTGAGAAAGATCAAGATAGATAAAAATAAGTAGATTATAGATGAAGCTGGGGAGTCTGAAAAGGTAGAAGCTCTTCAAAACGTCGATAATGCTGCATCGTACAATATCTACACGCAAGAGCCACTCGACCTAGGATTGTATAAAAAAACTAATATTTCAAGAAGAAATACCACGATTTGAAGATGAAATTATGAAATAAACATGAGAGTTATATTGTTAAAAATAGTATAGAAATTTTTCCAAAGAAAAAATCTCAAAAATCCCTTTTGATTCTCCCTAAAATAAGTTCAAACCTTAAAAAATCAAGTTATAGGGTCGATGTTAGAGAGAAATGACTTTTTAAAATCACTAAAACAGTGCCTTATTTGTAAACACAGCCAATCAATCGAGTTCATGAAGGCATGAGACTCGGTCCTAGCATGTTCGTGATGGTTCTATTGTATTTGTGATGAATGACCCACTCCGGCCCCCAAATTATCTTTTGAAATCATGATGGAAAAGTGTTTCCTTCATTGTGAGCACAACGGGAAGAACGCGAAATTGATGAAAGAAAAGACCAGGCACTATCAGCTATTGCACCAACATTAACCCATTTACAAATTCTTTGAAATGACCCTGAAAATTCATTCAAAACTCTGCGAACATAAATCAAATATACATTTAGATGACATTCGACATTTCAGACACAACAGAATCATTAAATCATCAATTCAAGGTTGCCTTGACCCAATACCCGCTATGATTAATTCTAGGTCAATAATCCATCCTAAAAGATCAAAATTTTCTAGATCCCTAAAAAAATAATTGGATCCCCTCAAAGACTAAAATCAACTCATAGAAATTGGTAAAATTCAAATCTCAAAACTCTATATTCAACTGTTAATCAAAGTCAAACTTTCAGCTTAACTCCTCCAACATCTCGGTGAAACGTATAAAGCTACTCTAAAAGCCTAGAAACCCAAACCAAAGGTCCTTTTAGACCTAAAACCACATTTTGTAGCTGATGAAACTTGAAAATTCTATTATGAGTCTTTGATCTCTAGGTACTGACTAATGTCAATAATTCCATCTTAAAACCTCTCAAATAAAAAACTCGCATAAAGTCTAACCAAAGGCTCTGGTTCCTAAATCAACTTGTTATAAATGATATAAAGTGACTGTAATAAGGGATAAAACTATCATTAACATAAAGATTAAGAAATGAACTGCAAGATTATAACTTCATCTACTGGTAAAACCATATTTATCCTCGAACATAATAAAAAAGTTGGGGATATCTACCACACATGTCCGACTCGATCTCCCAAGTAGCATGTTCAACCGAATAATACCCCAACTTAACCTTTGTAAAAGGTATATTGTTATTCCTCAGCCTTCAAAAGTGCCTATGTAGTATGGCCAGCAGCTTCTCCTCAAATGAAAAATATCAATCCAAAACTACTAAATACCACTGAATCACAAGTGAACCATCACAAAGATACTTTCTCAACATTGAGATATGAAATACGGGGTGTAAAGCTAATAAAACAAGTGGTAGCGCCAACTCATAAGCTACCTATACAATGACAAAAGACTCTCAAATAAGACAATAAACCTCAAACTAAGCTTGCTCTTCTTAAAACCTCATCACACGTTTCATGAGTGGTATCTTTAATAACACAATCAGCATCCATACACTCTAAGTCCTGAATTCTCCAGTTAGCATACCTATTCTACCTGCTCTACTCTTTTAGTAGTCTACTCTGAATCAAATTGACCCTATCAATAGAACTACACAACAAATCAGCACCCAAAGCCTAACTTTGAAAGAATCAAAATATAAAACTGGATACATACACCTCCTAAACCGTAATGACCCTCATGGTCATTTTTTATAAGTATGCGATGTTTTACATTTTAGAGTATTTTAGTAGTTGTCCCAAGTCATTTATGACTTGTTGGGATTGGTAGCTCAGATCTCTGGCGACTCGATTGAGAAATATCTCAAATTGCCTGTTTTAGAGCCTAAAACTAAGTACTCATGGACCAAAGTTAACTTTCCTTCAATATGAGCTTGGAATTAATTTTGATAGTTCCTTTAGCTTCGAAATGCCAAAAAATTCAAGATTTACCTTAAGTTTGTGATTTGGAGTTTTCATTTGCAACTTATGTCGAATTGTGGATTTTAGTTAAGTTTAAAGCATAAAGTGGAGCTTGGGTGGTAAATTGATGTTCAGAGTGTTGGATCAGAATTATGACGCTTCCAATAGCTACGAAATGATGATTTTAGGTTGGCAGAAGTATTAGTATAATTTTTGGATTTATTATTGCATTTTGGAAGTGTTGGTGGAGAGTTGCACTTTTGGCTACATTTGGTTTGAGGGATCATTTTGGATAAACAACCTCGTATGGTCGTTTCAATGATTCCATTAGTTCCAGAATTTCTTTTACATGTTGTTTACATATTTATCTTGTCAAAATTGGATTCTGTTTGATTCCCGAAGTCCCGATTAGAAGTTCTAAAATTTTATAGAAGAAACCTACAACTGGTGCAGGTACTGCCCTTTAGTGCGATTGCGACAACACCTCCGTGATCGTGATGAGTAAATGCTTCTTCTATACGATCGTGATTTGTTCCTAGGAAAATACTCCACATGATCTCGACTCCCCTCATGCAGTCGCGATTGTCTCTGATTTCCTCCAGTGAGGTTGCGGTCAGCCTTACGCGATTGCAGTAGTCACTGTACTTGACAACATATATCCTGCACGGCCCTTATGTTTTTATTTCAACCAAATATCGCAATTTCTTCAATTCTAGGGCCAAAAACTTCTCCCAAATAGTATTCAAAGATCAAGGAAAGTCCTCACATCATCCCTCGATTTTCACACGTTTTTGGGTAAGTTTTCTTTCCTTCTTCTTCTTATAAATTCTTAGTTTCCACCATTAATGGCTTCAAGTGTTTAAATTGGTAAAAACCTTCCATAATCCGCATATTATTGAGTAATTCTTTGTTATTTGAATATACATTGCTTCTATTATCAATTATACACCGAAATTCCATCGTTAAATATATAAAGATTGAACCTTTGACCCCGTTAGGGTCAAATCTATCTGGGCTATTTTGAAACCCTTCTCGCACTCGAATTGTGCTCAATTTTGGAGTACGGGTTCCTAATGACATTGGGGACCTTGTAATAAATATTATTTTTTGTTTTGGCGAGCAGGCCCTATAGGCCTGTTTTAGGCCTAATTTTAGGCCCAGTCCAAAACTTAGCATAAAATACTTTGTTAGAATACTTTGACAAAGTTTTAGATCATTTGATACCAGTCAAAGTACTATTCGCGAATTTGCATCGCATTATCGTCGGATGATAGGTAGGCTCCGTGGGGCTATCTATAGACTTATAGATTTAATAATTTTACTAAATATCATTTGTGGGTTGGTTAGCTAGGTTGTATAGTAACCCTATTCCATTCTTTCATCCGTTCTATGTTGATATCTATTTTTAGCATCCGATTGATATGGTGTTGTGAGTTAAAAATTGACTAGTGATACCTATGTAGGGCATAGGATGTGGATATTACATGATCATATGTTGATATATAGATTTGTGATATGTTGTGCATTCATGACATGAGCGGTTGGGCCTATAGCTCCGATGAGAGTGCATTGGGGTTGGGTCTGTATCACAATATGATTTTTGAGCCATAGAGGCTAAAGACAGATTTTGTAATCTTGATGAATAATGATATAAATTGAGCAAGTGTAATATTAATTATAATATAAGGATATTGACTTTTTTAATTATTTTAGACCCGATGAGGTATCGAGCACTGGTAATACTACTATGTTTACTTGGTTTAGCGTAGGCTTTACACCCTAGCACCAGGAAATATCATTTGACTAATTAATGGTGGCACTTGAGTCTGACCCAAAATCGACAGTGACTATAGCTACTGGGAGTTGAGTCCATCGTCGTACAACAGTGAGTACAACTTTGGTATCTACAACGTTACTGGTTTTGGATACACGAGACCTGATTTATTGAGAATATTAGTGATACTATGATTTACAAACGTTGTATGCCATGACTTGTCAAGCAATGCTTGATGATGCTATTGATATGAGGCATGAGATGCTAGGCTTAAGACCTCTAAGGTTTTTATGGATTTGGGATGTGAGGTT
Organism: Withania somnifera; assembly: GCA_039654485.1. NCBI lineage: Eukaryota > Viridiplantae > Streptophyta > Magnoliopsida > Solanales > Solanaceae > Withania > Withania somnifera. The sequence continues at coordinate 567 of JBDJHY010211763.1, read as the reverse complement.
ATGATAACGTTATAATCTTACGTGGTGATGCACCCATGGACCTGCCTCTAGGCTTCCATGCGACACAGAAGGGGAGTATATAGGCAACAATGTTCTCTAAAATTGACTTGAGGTATGGTTACCATTAGTTGCATATTTGAATAGAAGATATTCTTAAGATAACTTTCAGGACCTGTTATGGTTATTATGAGTTTTTGGTTATGTCCTTTGGGTTGACCAATTCTCCTGCAGCTTTTATGGACCTAATACATAGTGTGCTTAAGCCCTACCTGGACTCATTTGTAATTGTTTTTATTGATGACATCTTGGTGTATTCGCAGAGTAAGTCCGATCATGAGCAGCACTTGAGATTGATTTTCTAAGCACTTAGAGAACGCAAGCGTTATCCCAAGTTCTCAAAGTGTGAGTTTTGGTTATAGTCTGATGAATTTTTTGGAGCATTTTGTGTCCAAAGTTGGGATTAAAATTGAGCCAGCAAAGATTCAAGAGGTACGTGATTGGCCGAGATCGACTTTTATTTCTGAGATTTGCAGTTTTGTGGGTTTGACTGGATACAATCGGTATTTT
>JBDJHY010211742.1:0-11393 GCA_039654485.1 Withania somnifera | reverse complement strand
AAATTTAATTTTAAACAATATAATATATATTTTGTATTAATTAAACGCGTTTAATTTTATTTTTAATAAAACGAAATCACTATTTACGGCGGGTTGGCTCGGACACTGTTTACACGGGTTGGGCCGGTCCGGATCAACCATTTTGGACCGGTTTGGACCGGCCCATTACGAACCGTCCCGGAACAGTAAAAAACCGGCCCAGACCGGAGCCCGGACGGTCCCTGGACCGATCGGTCCGGACCGGACCGGACCGGACCGGACCGGCCCATTGCCAGGCATAGAGGGGAAGCAAAAATAGGCAATATCAACATGATTAATATAAATGGACATGGTGCATGTGTAGGCTATGCACCTCATGATCAAGTGCAATTAAAATCATCATCTCAAGTAAGAATTTAAATGTTTTAAACAATTCAAAATGTATAACTTAAATTTCAATTTCAACTTATCATTTCAAAACAATGACACTTATCCAATTTGTGGGAGGTTCTTTAAACGACATATAAGAATATGTGAGCAAACATGAAATCCAATATATCATCCCAACTGGCTTGGAGCACCATATCTTGTCACAGGGACGACACCATTTATTTACCTAGTGTATACAATTAGAACATTAAAAACATGCCTATAAGGGCCAAAACATAATCCTACGATTGACAACATATTTATGGGACGGAATTTGAATCCAATCCACTCGGTGCTAATACTACTCTCAAAATCACTGCTCTTGACTAAGCCGTTTAAGACAGTTTTAAGAAGAACTTGATCAAAATACCATGTCTTAGCCTCTTGGGCAATTTCTTGTCAATTTTCCATGTGTTCAATTGAAATCATGTCTAGGGTTGTAATTCAAACCAAACTTTTTCCAATGTCATACACTAGTAAAGTGGTTCAAAACTTTCATCAGAATCACGTAAAACATATTCATCATGTTCAAATAAGTTAACTAGATAAATGTCAAATCTTTTGTAACTTCATGGGACATATGGATGTAGAACATACAAATGCACAAATAAGCAAGTGTTCATAATAGTTCTCAAAATCTTATAAAGTGCTCTTAAATTCAATGACATTTAATTCGTAGTATAAAATATATAATTTCGTATATTTACTTATGCAAACAATGAAAATCATCCTTGAGAATAATTTGACAAAATTTTAGACAATTTGAATAATCCTAGCAATTTCATATGAATTTCTCAATCTTAAAAGATGAAATGTTCGGGCACATGGGTGAAAGAATACCCATGCTCATAACCCCACATACTTTTTACAAAGCCTTACTATCAACAATTTAGTGAGGAGAGATGAATCTTGAAGTTTGAAGAACTCTAGATTGAGGATGAGTTTCAAAGTTTGAGTTCTTGAAAATCTTGATTCACTTTTCTTGAAACTCTTTAATTGCATGGCAGAATCTTGTTAGATATTCATGGCTAATGATTGAGAGTATCTAAGATTAAATTGAAATACATTGACGAAGAATATATTGATGTTGGAGGAAGAAAACAGGAGAGAGCACTGATCCATACCGGTCCGGAATGCATCAGAGGGGGTAATGAGGACAAAAGGTGTGAAACTATTTTTTTCTCATATTTGGTTGGTCAAAAAATTTGAAAAATATTTAATTTTTTAAAAAAATCTCGAAAATAAAAAAAATCGGTTTATAATGAAAGTAAGAAAAATAAGACAAAAGATTTATATCTCTATGGAATTAAATCCTAGGTTATTGCGAAGCTAGTGAGATTATAATAGTAAATATTTTTACATTTATTATTACTACACTATTTATTTTAATTTCTACCGATTTCCTGCTTATCATTTACTTCCACCACCCACCACACACCCCTATAATCATCCCACTTAACCTCCTTCCCATCTCACCCTCCACAGTTTCACCTACCTCACCTCCATTCAGCACCGCGCCATCAACCTCCATCCCAACTCATTCTTATAATTTTGTCTGTCTTGCATATCAAATGTAATAAAATAAATAAAAAATTATTTAATTTGTAAAAGTTTAATTTGAGTTGCTTCACTTACTGCATTATTAACTATGAAATTTTAGCATCACTACATAATTACACCTGCACAAACAAATCTCTAAGTTCCTCAAAAATGGTGGTTAAAAATATCAATAATTAGGATGAAAAAATAAAAAATTGATCATAAATGAAAATAAACATTAGAACGTTTCATTTTTTATTTTTTTTGATTAACTGTTGCAATGTTTCCTTCATCTTTGAAAGGAATTTTTTTTGATTATTTGTAACATTTCATTCACAACAGGAACAAATCGGGTTTTCTTTTTAAACATGGAAATAAGAGGAAAATGTCAACATAATAAGCCTTATTTTGAAAAGTTGCCATTGAAAAGACGTTACAAATTAAGTGATTTATAAAGAAGGTGATGCTTAGACTTCATTAGTCTGACACATAAATATTAGTTGACCTTATAATTAGAGTATTTTAAAGAGCATAATAAAAGTAGGTAACTTAAAAAGTTGAATACATTATCGCTCTAATAAAAGTTGTATTATTTAGTATAATGTAAATTTATTTATTTTTCCAAATAAATTATGTTGGAATTGGTGTTTGATTAAAAGGAAGAAAGAATGTAAAAGTGAATCAAAATTTGATAGGCACTTCATACTTTTAATAATATATAATTATTAGAATAATAGTGTTTCATCTTTTAACTCAGTAAACAAGTAAAGTATTATTTTTGAATGTTCTTTTTTAATTATTTTACTTATCGGTACTTACACATTTTTCTAAAAAAAATATTAAGTAAAAATAATTTGATTATATAATTATTCTTATTTATTACACTTTTATATTTAATATTTTTTAATCATAATAATATCTCTTTCATATTTATAATTAAGAGTAAAAGTATAAATAAATAATTAATTATAATTTAATTTTTAAAGATAATAAATTTTATGTATCATTTATATTTTTCTAATAAGAATGACAAGTAGAGTAATCTGGGAAGAGTAATTTGTAATTATAATTTCAGGGTAAGAAAATAAAGTGAATTAAATAATATCAGATTCAGGAATCGTTTGGTAAATTATATAAAAATTATTAAGTGTATTAATATATTTATATTAGTAATAATAATATTAAATATATTGAAATTATGTTTACATAATATTTGATTTAATATATTAAAAAATAATAGGCATGGCATGATTATAAAACTATTCTCTATATGTACAGTATAATGATATGAAAACGATTTTGAGAAATTATTGAATTTTTTACTAACATGCACTAAAACTTATTGTATTGTTGATGTTATGATTTTTTATTGTATTAATTATACATAGTATAATATTAAATAGAACATAAAATTAATGCAGGACGTTAATTATATATAAATCTAAAAACTCTACTAAATAAAGTAATAATAAATTAAAATAATTAAGTGTATTTTGTGTCGTTTAACTCTTGTTTAATATTTTTAAATGTATCCTTCCAACCAAACAATGATGAAAGGAGTAACATTAGTCAAAGTCTAGACAAGTGTAGAACGAGGCCAACGGAAAGAACAGAAGCTTCTAGAAACTTCGTCATTCTTCTTCCATTTTCATTGACAAGTTTCCACTTATATAATTCCAAGCCCCTTCGGCTCATTATTCCCAAACACAAAATCACATATCCAAAAAAATTCCTCAAAATGGATTTCAGGCTAATGGGTATCGACGCACCACTGTTCCACACTCTCCAACACATGATGGATGCGGCAGCTGACGAATCAGACAAGGCAGTTAATGCTCCATCTAGGAACTATGTTCGTGACGCTAAGGCAATGGCTGCAACACCAGCAGACGTAAAGGAGTATCCTTATTCCTATGTTTTCGTTGTGGATATGCCGGGATTGAAATCTGGAGATATTAAAGTTCAGGTGGAAGACGACAATGTGCTGCTGATTAGCGGAGAAAGGAAGAGGGAAGAAGAGAAAGAAGGAGCGAAGTATGTCAGAATGGAGAGAAGAGTTGGGAAATTCATGAGAAAATTTAGTCTTCCGGAGAACGCTAATACGGATTCCATTTCTGCAGTTTGTCAAGATGGAGTTCTGACTGTTACTATTCAGAAGTTGCCTCCTCCTGAGCCAAAGAAACCTAAAACTATTGAAGTCAAAATTGCATGAAATGTTTGATGATTGATGGTGTAATGTAGTGCAAATAAAAGATGGTAGATATCTAGGTGGTGTAGTTATGTCTTGCTCTTTCTCTTTTTCTTCTTTTCTTTGGCTGTGTTTTCAAGTTGTTATCAATTTTTTTCATGAATGTGATGTGCAAATTTTTTCATCAAAACAAATTTTTTTCAAGTTGTTATCAATTTTTTTCATGAATGTGATGTGAGGTACTCTATGTTGGGTATGCTATTGTTTGTTTTGATGTTTAATGAAGTGCAGTGCTTCTTGTATCCTGTTCTGTTACTTTTACACATAAATGGCTTTTCAGATTGTGGAAATTGTGAAATAATTGTCTTTACTGGCTCTCTTCCACATTTTTCGGTAGTCAAATATAGGTTGATACCCAATTTTTTAGGAATTGGGGATGCTCCATAATTTAAGCACATATCTGTACGGCTGCCTGCATTTTCTGATCGGCATATTTACATGAATGAGAGGGCCTCTGATCTCCGATCGAGCTGATAGAATTGGGTTGAACTTACAGCAATGGAAGGTAGAAGGGTAGCAAGTCTTTTGTTGAACTTACAGCAGCCACTGGTGTGGAATTGTTGAGCAACTTCCAAAGAACAATATAATGTTAGGATTGGATTAAGTGTTCACTAGCGAAAACATGTCTTGCTGGTGCTCTCAGAAGCTAGAGAAAACGATGAAACATTGATTTGAGTACCAAAATTGCTAGGAACTATTAATTGTATAAAAGTGAACGGGCCTGGAACCAAATTTCGATTAATAATATATATTCTTTAAACGGTAGATGTGCCATCTTCTTAAAGCTTCGTGTTAAAACTTTCCTATGTCGAATGATTAAACTAATAACTTAAAACATATAACGCTTCTCCTATGATACAGATCGCTGTCTTCTATTTTCTATGAATGCCTAAGCTTTGCACACCTGCCTGTTCATTCATAGTTTTGATAACCTTGTAACTTGGATTCACGAGCCTACCACTTGCTTCTTCTATTAAACCAGTGTGGGTGATTGTTTCTATCGTCATTATGCCAATCTGATAGGTGCTGAACTTGTAGTTAAATCTGACAAGATCATATCAACTTGATCATCACTGATCACTTAGACCAAGGATAAAGTTACTGGGTTCTATTGTATTGATGAAACTGGAATAAAGTATAGTAGGCAATGAGTAAAATACCTCCGTTCATTGATCTAAGTTGATAGTATAGTCTAATAAGTTGTAAAGATTCCATGGATCAGATGTCTCTTAGGACAATTAGCCAGAGCAACTGGCAAAACTTATTGCAGAAGGAGAAATACAAAATACCTACGTTTTGTAACCATGAACTGCTTACGATTGGGGAATGTAATGTTGACTAGGTAAGCATTTCGTAGTAACAACGAACCCTATAGACCATCCTATTGGGGAGAGCCCAAATTGATAGAAAATATCACTTGTAAGAAGTAGAAATATTAGTTTTGTGACAGGTACTATCGAAAATATTTGTCAAAGAGATCATACTTCTGGCATTTCTTGCAAGCCTTCCAGCCTTTGTCATCATTAAATTGCTGAAGTTCCTTGTCCATGCTAATAGTTTGTAGTATTCTCTAAATATCTCGTGAAATTTCAGTCTTGCATTTGTTGGTACTCTTAATTTCTTTATTTGGTCATTCTTTTAAAAGACAAATAGCTAAACCACATATTACTCTCAATAAGATGGAAATGGTTCATCTTTTTCTGAATAAAATGGTTCATCTTTCTTTGGACAGAATCATCTTACTAATAGATTTCTTTTAGGGGCTTTTCTTATGTTGTTCATGTGCATGATTCCACGTCATTCTTGACTCACTGATTATTGTTGTTGATTTCGTTACTGACATTCTCTGCACTCTCTATCTCGTTCAGTGCCTTATAAATACACAATTTACTGTCACTGTGCTATTCCCATAGAATTATAGTGATCGGTTCTGGTTGCCTCTTAAATGATTTGTGAAACTCAATGAGGCAACGATTTGCACAGAGCCTTGGATAGGCTAAATTCAGTTTTTGTTGCCACAACACATGAAGAGCCAAGTGTCTTACTCAAGCCACAATTTAATCACCAATAAAATGTGTTTGGCGTAAAGCCAAGGGTTGAAAACTAAGGGTGTTCCTTTTCGTGACCTATCGTTAATATTTGCTTCTAAGACATCTAATGAAAAATTCTGGGTGAGGCCATTTGAATTTGCAGCTAATATGATCGAGGATTAAAGTTCAAATGGTGATTTGGGTCCATCCAAGTCCTGGCCAGAGTGACCACCGAGAAGTGCCCTTTCTTTGTTGAAGTTGTAACTTGAGCTTTCCATTTCTTCCAGTTGCTGATTTTGGGGAGAAACATCACATCACTTTTTTTTGGCTGTTGTCGCTCATTTTTTTTTTTCTTCTAATGTGCCTAGAAAGTGCAAGTTCTCGTTACTTTGTGAAAGTTTTTATTGACATTTCCTAAGGATAGGAATCTCATATATATATATATATATAGCATCTGAATATCGTGGCCGCCTTCATTTTCTCATTTGACAAGCTATTCTTGGATTATCCAATTTGTCCTCCCCACAAAGGGAGTCACCAAACATGACGCCGTTGAAGGGTCTTGGTAAAATGGATTGCCAATAAACAATCCTATTTGTCCAGTTTATACTTTCATTTTAACACTTTTTGTTCCATGGATTGTCTAATGAAATTTTAATCGTCTCATACTTGTCCTTTTCTCCTATTTTTTCGTTTGTTTTCTTTAGCATAATTTAGGAATCCGCGACAATCAATTGGTGCACGATTCTAAATTCGATGTATGAAGGATTCACTCATCTACTCTTCTCCATTAGATGTTAAGCTTTGTCCCGTACAGGACTCAAATTTGTGAGTTGCACTTACTGGTCTAACTAGAACAAAAAAAATCTTATTCTCTAATTCTTACCTTTCTCTTGAATTATATTGTTTGGTACTACATATTATATATCAAACATAATCTCTCTAACTTTCAAAGAACCCCACTTGTGAAATTATACTGTGTATGATGTTTGTTGTTGTTGGTACCACACGGTGTATATGCAAAAATGTGGCTGGGATTGTGTCACACCCTGAAGTCACCTCCCAGGTGCAACAAGGCATCCTCAGCCGCTAAGTTGCCTTAGCAGCCGTGGATGGTCCCTTGGCTCATGCAATGCTCTAACATTCACTCTCAGCGGAAGCAATTTATTATTAAATTGTAATGGACCATCTCACATGAATGAATAATTTCACATGCAACGTAAAAAAGTATGCAATCAATACATTTGAATCTATCGAGTAAGCGGGAGGGGAAGCAACAATAGGCAATATCAATAAGATCAATATAAGTGGATATGACGCATGTGTAGGCTATGTAATGCATGATCAAATGAAATTAAAAGCATCATATCAAGTAAGAGTTTAAAGGTTTTAAACAATTCAAAACATATAACCTAAATTTCAGTTCAATTTATCCTTTCTAAACAATGACACTTAATCATTTTGTAGAAGGTTCTTTAACCGACATATAAGACCATATGAGCAGATATGGAATCAAGTCTATCATCTCGACTGGCTTAGAGCACTATACCCTGCCACAGGTACGACACCGTTCATTTACCTAGTGGATCCAATTAGAACATTACAAACATGCCTCTGTGGGTCAAAACATAGCCTATGGTTGAAAACATAGTTATGGGACGGGATTTCAATCTAATCCACTTGGTGCCAATACTACTTCCAAAGTCACTGCTCTTGACTTAATCGTCTAAAATAGTTTTAAGGAGAACTTGATCAAAATACCATGTCTTAGCTTCTTGGGCAATTTCTTGTAGATTTTCCTCATGTTCATTTGAAATCATGTCGTAAGGTGGTTCAAAACTTTCATTAAAATTACGTAAAACATATTCATCATTTTCAAACAAGTTAACTTGATAAATGACAAATCTTCCGTAACTTCATGGGACTTATGAATTTGAAACATATAAATGCATAAATAAGAAAGTGTTCATAATAGTTCACAAAATCTTGTAAATTGCTTTTAAATTCAAAGACATTAAATTTGTAGTACAAAGTGTATAATTTTGTATATTTACTCATGCAAACAATGAGAATCATACTTGGGAATAATTTTACAAAATTCTAGACAATTTGAATAATCCTAACAATTTCATATAAGTTTCTCAATCTTAAAATATGGAGTGTTTGGGTGCATGGGTGAAAGAATACCCATGCTCATAACCCCATATATCTTTTACGAAGCCTTACCACGCAACAATTTGGTTAAGAAAGACGAATCTTCAAGCTTAAAGAACCCTAACTTAAGGATGAGTTTCAAGATTTGAATTTTTAAAAATCTTAATTCACTTTTCTTAAAACTCTTTAATTGCATGATGAAATCTTGTTAGATATTCATGAATAATAATTGAGGGTAGCTAAGATTAAATTGAAATACATGGAATAAGTATATCTTGATATTGAAGGACGAAAAGAGGAGTGAAAATCATCTTAGGGTTGAAAATAATGGGAAAAAAGTGGGGAAAATCGGGGAGAAGATCTAAATAAACCTTTCCCATAGGATCATATGCCTGGGTATGCGGAGGGAATATCCCCGTAAGAGGCCTCATACGGGTCCTCACAACCTTTCATTAAGTCCACTATACTGCGTTATTTTAGTAAAATGGTCATAACTTCTTACTCTGACCTCGAAATGACATGCATTCTGTTGAACTGAAAACTAGACTCAGAGTCTTTTCCGTGGATAGCTTATGGATAACATAAATACTCATAAATTGGATATATGATCATTTAAAGTTTACCCAACTATACTAAGTCGGTAGGAAAACTTTAAACTTAACTTTGCGCTAAGAGTTTCTTATGACCTTGAATCATGTAAAATACTACTACCACCTTTAGAAATGATTTTATCACCTAGTAAAAAGTGAAAATTCATAGAATTCAGACTTAAGCACATATGTTGAATGGTTCAACTTCTAGTGTAACTTTGGGGGTGTTACTTATCTCTCCCTTAGGATCATCCGTCCTCGAATAAAGGATTTAAGATGACATTGATGGAATTTACTAGGAGAACTGATTAATTGACGTTGGGAATGACATGCAATACTCATGAACAAGCTATTCAATCACCCGAACTGTCATAAACCATGCAAGTAAAACATGAATATACTTTATTAGACTCATGCAATGATAAATTTAGTTGACAGGGAAGTAAGGCTTGATGGAAAAGCTTTACTTTAGATTGAACTTAATGTTTTCTAATACAAATGTGCATTATAAGTCCTATGTAAAACGAGCTAGATCAAGGTACTTCATACGGGCTTTGTTGCGACTGCAAAGGGTAGCACCAATAAGACATAGTAGTGCAAGTAGCTGACATGGGTATGAGGGCAACTGCTTGAACTAAACTGAATATCAAAATATCATCTTTTATCTGTTTGGATAAGCTTATCAATTGAATCATATAGTCACAAAATATTTCATATATATATATATATATATATACACACACATACACACACATATATATATATATAGTTACAAAGGAGTACATAAGCACAAGCTATAAAGGAAGGACACTTGACCAACTTTGAAGGCATTAGCTCATAAAAATCCTCTGGTTTAGGAACTATTAACATCGCATGAACACCTTATCCATCATCTGGCTTATTATAGTAGGGAAGACGTGGGCTTGGACATAAGCCTTATTAGAATTTGAAGTTATCTAACCTGAAATATACATACCAATGGTATGAAAGAAAGACAGGGTTATCTGGCTTTAACAATACCACTATAATCTCCAGCTTAATATACTCCCTCTTCTTAAATACTCTACTCGTTCTTCTGAACCTATAATTATCATAAGGGTATGGGTAGCTATAAAATTATGAAGCTAATCACATGCTTTTATTTCATTCAAGTTTAACTTGAAGTACAAGATGCTATAGGTAATAGGATCATACTAGTCTAAATCATATCATTCGGTGCTTTATATCCATAATAACATTACCTCTTCTTATCCATACAATCATCAACCTTAAGCTACAACTCCAGAAGTTACTAACCATATACCATAATATATTACACATTAACCAACACCATATTCAAGCCTATTATAATAAATATACTCACTTTGTGGCTTTCTTGAAGTTAAAACTAAATTATCTAGGATTTTATTAATATTATTGAAATCAATAACTCTACACATTTAGTATAAGCACACTTAACTTCTTTGGTGCCAAAGACACCCTAACACCACTACTAACTGAACATACATTGTCTTCTATCTTAGCTTTTGATCAACTTCTTTCACTACCATCTACCTCATCACGCATGGAATCACATAACGAGTACAACATAACCATAAACTATAGAAGTTAAGGACCAAAGTCTAACTGGAACTCATACATGGAGTCTAACACCACTAGAGAAAAGGGATGCATCATTACTACATTCTAGAAACTCAATATGGGGTCTAAATATTGAAGTCATCGAATAGACTAAATAGTTTGAGTATAATAGGAGCTGGATTTATGATTCATACAGGAAACTCTATAACTGACATTGTAAGCTGGTTGGATTTCTACATCATGAGTAGGGTTGTCGGGTTGTTTGAAGTAATTTCTTTTTATTCTAAAAAAACAAATATAAATATAAACTCCATTAGGTGCATGAACAAGGACATGCCAAGAACTTTCATCCTGGTCAAAGTACAAAAAGTAAGGAGTCATGAAAATGGCACAAGATTGGACTGGTTCTTCATCTTCCATCTCCCCATTCGGACAAAAGCTAGAATTTCTAAGTCTAGGAACTTCTTCTCTATACCGGAATACAATTAACCACTCTGCAAGATCATGCACATACTATGCACCTGAATTCCAAACTCCTTCTTAAGGACTACAAACCATTTAAACTTACATTCTTTCTAGGACTTCTCTCTAGAATAACTCTTTAACTATCTCCTTGCCTTAAAGTCTAACACAAATTTATCAATACTTTCTCTAGCACACTCATATCATATATTCAAATTCTTATCCACTCTCATACTACAACACCTCATACTCGGATGGCCATCTAGAGTTCAAGCCTATTATTCAATGATAAACACATGTAACATACAACTCCTTATCATTACTCAAACTCACAACCACTAAATCATAGTCTGGGTAACACTAGCCCTATTAGAATCAATA
>JBDJHY010211722.1:0-11394 GCA_039654485.1 Withania somnifera | reverse complement strand
AAGTATTTTCGTGGCTCTAATTTGTGATATCCTTCATTTTCGTGGTAGGTTTTTTATTTCCATCTCTCATTTCCATGGTTTTTCAACCATTAATGGCCATTAGTTATTCTTGGTAATTCTTGAATGTCTAGCTATTTTGGTAATATCTACTGATGTGCTAGACTAGATTCTACCCAGGGATTGACTTTTTTCCCGTTGTGGTACGTAATTCACTATTTTAATTCTTGTGAATTATGTAAAGTTTTTCACATTTTTCTACTTCTCTAGGCTTTTTCAAGCCCAATTCTCACTTGAATTTTTCTCATTTTTTAGCATGAGTTCCTGGTGTTTCTAGAGACTTTGTGGCAATGTTGCTTTCTAGTTCCATTTAGTGGGTCCAGTGGGCTTATTTTGAACCCAACTTTTGGCCTAGACCTAAATTTGATATAATTTATTCTATTAGACATATATTGATGTGTAGATGCCTATTTTTTCAGTTTTGAGACCGTTCTGAGTTGTTTTATCTTAGACGAGATGATTCCTGTGTGTTCCAATGCTGGTTTATCCGGAAGAAAAGTAGGCTTCTGTCTCTTACACCTGAGGCATAATTTTTATAACTATGCTAAATATTATCCTTGGAATGATACGCTCCTAGGTCAACACCGTCACCTCTGTCCATTTATCTTCTTCAACTTCATCTCTCTTTCTAATGGAAATCAGTGTGAGATAATGCCTTCAACCTATATTGACCTGGGGAGCAATGTCTTCAAGGATATTGATTTAATGAATTGATTTAAGAGAAGTATATTTGGTAGTAGTATTAGCACCAAGGGACTTAGTCCCAAACTATGTTTCCAGCATAGGATTAATATATTACAAAGGCTAAATTTACCTACCTGTCATGTTAATTGATAGTTAGATCCACTAGGCACAATATATGATACTAGCTCGTGGCGGGGTGATGTATATATCTAAGCAAGGGTATGATGGATACCACATCCTGCTCATGTGGTCTTATATGTCGGTCATAGAACCTCCCACACTGATATTTAAACTTGATATATTTTAATTTGAGTTTTTTACTACATTAATTTCACTATAGAAATTTCCACGGATTTGGATATAGATTTACTAGCATTATTACAGAACATGCATTGCATAGCCATTCATGATTCAGTCACTTGATATGGTCACTTAATTACTTTGAGCATGTTGCATTTACCTATTATTTCTTACCTTTCCTTCTTACTCAATAATTCCAGTACTGCCCATTATTTTATGCTACATGGCCTTCATCCATGTAGGTTTAGGTGACCTTCCATCTGCTCCTGGTTACTGAGCTTACATTCAGAGATTTTGAGACAATGGTGAATTCCCATGTTCCGGGAACTGGAGTCATCTTTTGAGTTGTTATTTTCCTATATACCGATATTAGACTTAATACTATTTCAAATTATCTTAATTTGACTCTAAGATCAGCTTGGAACTTGTCAATAGCAGCCTAGAGCTATATTTACTTAGTGGCTTTCGGACAGATTTTTTAGAATTGATATTGAGTTATCCTTTATTCTGTTATTGTATTTTATTGACTTACATGAGATGGTCCTACCATAGATACTATATTGATATTAGTTAGTCATGCTTCCCCTTACAAGTGTCTATTAAAGCATGATTTATCTAGGAGGGTTTGTCTGAATCTATTAGGGAAAATCAATAATGGAGGATGCCCTATGATGTCTAGAGGGTGACTCCAGGATGTTACAATCTTGGTATCAGAGCACTAGATTGAGTGTGTCCTAGGATGTCAAAAGTAAGCGTAAGGTAGAGTCTGTGATATGGGTATGAATGACTACATACTTATAACTTAGAGGCTACTAAGTCTTTAGGAAAAGTTTCCCTTTTTTCATGTATTATTTTGTGCTTCAAAGTTGAACTCCTAAAATTTCCTATCTAAATTGTGCTTTCGCATTTTAGATCATGCTTCCTTATAGATCAAACCAACAAGCCAATCAGGCTCCTCTTGCACCTACACCTGGTCATCCTCTACATCCTAGGGGAGATGTTACTGATGAGAAGCTAAGGAGTATGATGCACATGATGGCTCACAGCGGCGGTGATGGCTCAGACTCACCATGCAATTCCTACACCAGTTTTTCAGAGAGTTCATGATAATAAGTCATTAAGGATCAACGAGTTCCTTTGCATGACACCTCCAAGTTTCAGTGGTTCTAAGGTGCAAGAGGATCCAAAGGAGTTCCCTGAAGAAGTAAAAAGGGTTTATGATATTATGAGGATGACTGATGTGGAAAAGGTTGATCCGTTCTTGTATTTACTTAAGATATTTCTAGAGACTGGTCCGAGCAGTGGGAGAAGAATAAGCCTGATAGCGCAGCTCTTTCTATTTGTTATAAATTTGAGAAGTCCTTTCTTGATAGGTTCTTTCCAAGGGAGAAGTGTAGTGCGAAGATAAAGGAGTTCTTAGGTTTGGAGCAGGGCTCCATGTCCATTGCAGAGTATAGAATAAAATTCACCAAGTTATCTAAGCATGCTCCAGGGATAGTGGCTGACACTCAGAACCGCATGGAGATTTTTGTTTCTAACTTATCTCCTCACAACATTAAAGAGGGAAAAGTTGTTGCTTTGGTTGCAAGTATGGATATGGGCAGGCTTACTGAGCATCTTTAGCAGATTGAGGGTGAAAATGTTAAGTTGAGGGAGAGTTTCCGTTCGAAGAGAACAAGGACTGAGTCATTCATGCAGAGCAAGAATAAGCATAAAACTTTCAAGGCCCCAACTGCTTCTTCGGCTAGTGCTCCTATTCCGGCTAGTAGGACTCCCTAGAGTCGTCAGAACAAGGTAGCCAAGTCAACTACCCAAAATAGTGTTTCAGAAGGGCAGTCTTATCCCGCATGTGCTAAGTGTGGTAAGAATCACCCAAGAGAGTGTAGACATAGATTGCGTGCATGCTATAGATGCAAACAGGTCACAAGATTTAAGAGTGTCCCTCTTCTAAGGAATGGTTTGGTTATGGTAAGCCAGGTCATGTGTTGAAGGATTATCTTACAAGAGCTCAAAATGCTTCTTTAGTTTTGGCACCAGCAGTGCATCCCACTCAGCAGGGCACATCTTCTGGAACTATGCATCAGAATAGGTTGTATGCTATTGGGTCTAGACATAAGAAGGAGCAGTCTACTGATATTGTTACAGGTATGCTCAGAGTTCACGACATTGAAATGCATGCATTTCCAGACCCTGGTGCTAATCTATCCTTTATTACACCTTATATTGCTAATCAATTTGGAGTTAATCCCGAAAGACTCTCAAAACAATTTTGTGTCACTACTCCAGTAGGTGAGACCATTCTCGCCAAAAGAGTCTATCGTAAGTGCTTTATTTCAATCTACGATGAAATCTTCCCTGCTGATTTAGTCGAGTTAGCTATGGTGGATTTTAATGTCATTGTTTGCATGGATAGGCTCTATTCTTTCCATGCCACCATGGATTGTAGGACTAGAGTTTTCCGATTCCAACTTCCATGAGTCCATTCTAGAATGGAAGGGTACTATCATTATTCCTAAGGGTAAGTTCATGTCATATTTGAAGTCTAGAAAGATGATTTCCGAGGAATGTATTTATCATTTAATTTGAGTCAAGGATTTCGAGTCTAAAATTCCTGACATTCATTCTGTGTCAGTTGTTAGAGATTTTGTAGATGTGTTCCCTAGGGATCTACCTAGAGTTCCTCTTGACAAGGAGATCTACTTTGGGGTAGATCTCATTCCTTATACTTAACCTATCTTTATTCCTCCATATAGAATGGCACCTGCTGAACTCAAAGAACTTATGGATCAATTAGTTGATCTTTTAGACAAGGGGTTTATCTTCCCTAGTGTGTCTCTATGGGGAACCCCTATCTTATTTGTGCAAAAAAAAGATGGCCCACTCAGAATGTGCATTGACTATAGCCAATTAAACAAAGTAACAATCAAGAATAAATATCCTCTTCTTAGGATTGATGACTTATTCGATCAATTGCAAGGTGCTAGTCATTTCTCAAAAATTTACCTTCATTCAGGCTACCATCAGCTTAAGGTTAGGGAGTCAGATATTCCTAAGACAACTTTTAAAACACGTTATGGCTAGTTTGAGTTCGTGGTCATGTCATTTGGCTTAACTAATGCTCTCGCATCCTTCATGGATCTCATGAACAGATTCTTCAAGCAATGCTTAGATTTGTTTGTGATAGTCTTCATTGATAATATTCTGGTAAATTCCAAAAGTGAGAAAGATCATGAAAATCATTTGAAAATTGTCCTTCAAACTCTTTGTGACTACAAAATCTACTCTAAATTGTCCAAGTGTGAAGTTTGGCTAAGATCAATTGCATTCTTAGGTCATGTCATTTCTAGTGAGGGTATTCGTGTTGATTCCCAAAAAGTAAAAGCGGCCCAAAATTATCCCAGACCAACTTCTCCTTCTGATATTCGTAGTTTCCTTACTTTAGTCGGTTACTACCACAGATTTTTTTAGGACTTCTCTTCCATAGCCTCTCCCTCGACTAAGTTGACTTAGAAAAAAGAGAAATTTGAATGGTCAGGTAAGTGTGAAGAAAGTTTCCAAAGGTTGAAAACTTTGCTAATTAAAACCCCAGTCCTTCCTTGCCAAATGGTTCTTATGGTCTTGTTATTTATTGTGACACTTCGAGTGTTGGTTAGGGTTATGTATTGATACAGAATGGTCGTGTTGGTTCTTATGATTCTAGACAACTTAAATTCCATGAGAAGAACTACACCACTCATGACCTTGAGTTAGCCGTTGTTGTCTTTGTTTTATAAATCTGGAGACATTATTTGTATGATGTGCATAATGATGTGTTTACTGATCATAAGAGCCTGAAATATGTGTTTAACCACAAAGGATTTGAATCTTCGTCAGATAAGGTGGTTAGAGTTGTTGAAGGATTATGATATGCCTGTTATGTACCACCCAGGCAAAGCCAACGTAGTAGCAAACGCCCGTAGTAGATTGTCTATGGGTAGTGTTTCTCACATCGATAAAGAGAAGAGAGAGTTAAATAGGGAAGTGCAAAGATTGGCTAGCCTTGGTTTTAGGTCGGTTGATGCTAATGATGGCAGTATGTTGGTTTTGAATAAGAAGCAGGATTGAGACCCATTCTTTCTTAAGTTAAAGAGTAGAACTGATTTGGATAGATATAAAGATGGAGTTTACTCCAAAAGGGGAGATGGTATGCTTAGATGTGATGGAAGATTATGCGATCGTAATGTCAGTCAGTTGAGAGAAAACATTTTGGAAGAATCTCATAGCTCTCGGTACTCTATTCATCTAGGTGCTACTAAGATGTATAATGATTTGAAAGAAGTGTATTGGTGGGAAGGAATGAAGGGAGGCATACCTGAGTTTGTAGCTAGGTGTCCTAATTGCCAACAAATGAAGGCTAAGCGTAGAAAGCCCGCAGGTGAGATGCAGAGATTTGAAATACCTGCTTAGAAATAAAAGTGATAAATATGGATTTTGTTAGTAGTTTTCCTAGAACCGAGGGTCAACATGATTCGATATGGGTGATTGTGAATAGGTTGACCAAATCAGCCCATTTCTTGCCTGTACAAACAAGTTATTCTGCAGAGGTTATGGTAGGTTGTATCTTTATGAGATCGTTTGATTGAATGGGATGCCCTTGTCATCATTTCATATAGGGGTACTCAATTCACATTAGATTTCTGGAAGTCTTTTCCAAAAGGTTTAGGATCTCAGGTTCATCTTAGCACTACTTTTCACCCGCAGACAGATTGTCAGGCAGAGCGGACTATTCAGACCTTGGAAAATATTCTTAGGTCTTGTGCCCTTGACTTTAAAGGAAGTTGGGTGGACCATTTTCCATTGATAGAGTTTGAGTATAATAACAATTTTCATGCTAGCATTCAGCTGGATCCATTTGAGGCTTTATATAAGAGGAGATGTACATCTTCCACTGGTTGGTTTGAGATTGGTGATAATTCCTTGTTAGGTCCCGACACAGTGATTGAGTCCACTGAGAAGGTCCAACTTATTCGGAAGAGATTGAATACTGCCCAGAGTAGGCAAAAGTCTTATGCTGATGTGAGAAGAACAGAGTTAAAATTTGATGTCTGGGATTGGGTTTTATTGAAGGTGTCTCCTATACAGGGAGTCATGAGATTCGGTAAGCAAGGAAAGCTCAGTCCCCATTTCATTGTCCCATATTAGATTTTGAATAGGGTCTGTAATGCCAATTATAAGCTTGATTTTCTACAAGAGTTAGAGTCAGTTTATTCGATTTTCATGTCTCTATGTTGAGGTGTTTTTTTAGATCTTTTGTTAGTTGTGCCAATGGACAACATCAGTTTCAAGGACATCGTGACTTGTAAAGAAGTCCTAGTTTAGATTCCATATAGACACGTTCGAAAGCTTAGAAATAAGGAGATAGTCTCAGTCAAAGTTCTTTGGCGAAATCATTTAGCTAAGAGTACCACATGGGAAGCTGAAGCGGATATGATGCAAAAGTACTGTCATTTATTTTGCTTTAGTTCCACTTCAATATAATGTAATAGCCTCTCGTTCAAGCTTTTCTTCCATATGTCAGTCACATATAGCATACTACATGTAGTCCATGGCATTACATAAGTCCTTATGTGATTACTTGTGCATTATTAGTGTGTTCACGACCTATGCGTCCAAAAGAAGTCAGATGCATTTAGGTCAGTTGAAATATGGGTAAAGTCACACCTCAAGGGTCTTTTATGTAATTCAATCAAGTTCCCAATACATGTAGTGAGAAACCTACCTTCTCCGTTGATTACTAAACCAAGTCCTTCATTATAGGACAAATGATCTCACGAGGGGGAGATAATGTAACACCCCAAAAAATTATCTAGCGTTTGAACCGTTCTATCCTCGTGCTTTTAAGTTTGAATCCTATGAGCTTCATCTTAAAAGTTATTAATCCTAACAAAGTATATTGTAAGCGTTAGAAGTGATTAGAGTTCATAAATAACTCATTGAACTAAAGTTGAGTTCAAGACCCTTCTTATTTGCACATTTTGAAGTTCCTTCGTACATAGGTCAATTTTAATCGACCAAATATCTCAATCTATAATGATTCTGATTACCTATTACCTATACACAGAAGGTCTTTGAGTCTAAAATTGAACGCAATAAACTAAGTGTCGTTTAGAGCTCGGAGTAAGGAGATATTCCCATTTTATTAAAATGACATAGTGTAGTGGACCTACCAGAACAGTATCTGGACCACACACTAAATTGTGCGACCGCACAATAGCAATAGTGGTCCTGGAAGTCATTGTTTTAGTGTGTGAATCAATGTTCATCCCGCATACAAATTTTTATGCCCGTACAATTCAATAGGCGGCCGCATAACGCAAAAAAAAAAACAAAAAAACTTGACGAAAATCTCCAGGGCTTTTATAAATTTCCCCCTCAGTTTTTCCTACTTTTCTATTACATTTTGACACTTTCGAGGTGTGCAATTTTAATTGGTAATTGGTGAAACACCTAATTTAACCTTAAGCCATTTCACTTAACCCATCAAAATATTACCCCAATTCTCATTCTCCCCAAATTACCAACCAAGAAAAAGAAAAGAAGGTTTCTTTTCTCTCAAGCCAAGCTATCTAGGATTCATCAAGTTTCAAGGAATTCAACTTATTTTTCAATTTTGTTCAAGAGTCCTTAAGTTTTTTACGTTTCAGGTAAGCGGTATCATCAATAAAGGCTTCCTGTCGCCTTTATGCACAAGAACCCTATATGTATTTTTGGATTAACGTATTGATTTTTCTCTCAATAATTTGTCCACTATTTTACATTATATTTTTGGATTATTACTTATGATTATGGTCAAGTTTTATTTTATATAATCTTTCATGAAAGAATTATTTGGTAAATTTGACAAGGAATTTGAAAGTATAATGAAATATTTGCACGGGCATCTGATTAATTATTGGATATGTGATTTTATCGAGTTATTACTATTGAAATTTGACATGTTTGACTTGATGATGATTTAAGGCTAAGTATAATTCCTTGACATGGAAAATTTTGGAGAAATTTGATATGAATATTTCCCATTGATCTTGGAAGAAAGAAGTATCGCCCATTGAGTCTGGATATGAGAATATTAAGCAATGTTTTCAAGGATATTGATTTAATGAATTGATTTAGGAGAAGCATATGTAGGAGTAGTATTAGCACTGAGGAACTTAGTCCCAAACTATGTTGCCAGCATAGGATTGATATATTACAAAGGCTAAATTTACCTGCCTGTCATGTTAATTGCTAGCTAGATCCACTTGGCACAATATACGATACTAGCTCGTGGTGGGGAAATGTATACCTCTCAGCAAGGGTATGTTGGGTTCTCCATTTTACTCGTGTGGTCTTATATGTCTGTTATAAAACCTCCCACATTGATATTTGAACTTGATATATTTTAATTTGAGCCATTTACTACATTGATTTCACTATTGACATTTACATGGATTTGGACATGGATTTACTGGCATTATTACTGAGCATCCATTGTATAGCCATTCATGATTCAGTCACTTGATGTGGTCACTTAATTACTTTGAGCATGTTATATTTACCTGTTGTTTCTAACCTTTCCTGCTTACCCAGTAATTCCAGTACGAACCGCTAGTTTACGCTATATGGCCTTCATCTATGTAGGTTTAGGTGACCTTCCATTCGCTCCTGGTTACTGAGCTTACTTTCCGAGATCTTGAGACAGAGGTGAGTTCCTATATTTCAAGAACTGGAGTCATATTTTGAGTTTTTATTTTCCTAGATATTGATATTAGACTTAATACTATTTTGAATTGTCTTAATTTGACTCTAAGGTTAGCTTTGAACTTGTCCATAGCAGCCTAGGGCTATCTGTACTTAGTGGCTTTCGGACAAATGAGTTAGAATTGATATTGAGTTATCCTTTATTCTGTTATTGTCTTTAATTGACTTACGTGAGATGGTCCTATGAAAGATACTATATTGATATTACTTAGTTATGCTTCTGCTTACGAGTGTATATTAGAGCATGATTTATCCAGGAGAGTTCATCTGAAGCTATTGGAGAAATCCAATAGTGGAGGATACCTTGTGACGCCTAGGGGGTGAGTCCAAGGCATTACCGTTGACCCTTACTTCGGTCCTCCGAGTTGTTCGTTTAAATTCATTACCATGTCTAATTCAAAAGTCGAGTTGTCAGCCTTATTGTTAATGCCCATGAAACTCGAGAGTTTTAATTTGAATTAGTATTTGAAAAATATACATCTTTTTCTATATTTTATAAAATATTTTGAATATTTTTTTGAATATGAAATATTTATCCATATTATTTTATTAAGAGTTTTATATTTTACTGGTACTCTAACAAAAATACTAGGTAAAGTTACTTTGAAAAATTAATATTCTACGTGGTAAGTATTGTTAGGGATAATTTTCTAAGAATTATAGTATATTCTAATATTTGTATTTATTTTATTAGGGGACTACGCAATACCTGATTACGTAAAATCGGGATCGGAAAATATTGTCACCTCCACAACACGTGGAGATGGGCAACCCACCTAAGCCAACTTGAATTTAAGGTGGCAACTCGCTATTTTAGGCAAATTAATATTGTCATGCAATGCTTTGGTCATTCTATATTTCTTTCATTTTATACATACATACATAACACACATATATTTATATATATATTGAGAGAGAGAGAGAGGAGAGAAAGAGAAAATGTACTAGTTTTCTATGCTAATTACAAAAGCCTGGGTTTCAGCGGGCCGCTACTCAGTGACGTCTCAAAGGCGCTTTGTAGCTCGGTACGTATATTTCCCTTAACTTTTTTAAATATCACAAGTTTAGTAGTCTATTCTTTTTATTCTCCTGACTATTTTGAGCCCAATTCTTATCCGAATTGTGCTCATCTTCTCAGCATGAGTTTTTAGTATCGATTGGGACCTCATTGTAACTTTCATTTTTTGGTTTAGTGAGAAGGTCCTTGTGTGGGCCCAATTTTTGAACCAACTTCAATTTTGATATAAATTATACCGTTAGATTTATCTTGAAAAGTAGATTCTTATTTTATCAGTTTTGAGGCCATCTGGAGACATTTCGTATTAGACGAGCTGATTCTTGTGGTTGTAGTGCTACTTATGCCAGACAACAAGTAGGTTCCTTGGGCTTACACTGGGGATACGACTTGTATAATTACACTAAATAGAATCCTTTGGATAGGTTTATTAGGTTGATACCGTGACCCCTAACTGCTTATTCTCTCATACTTCATTTTTTTAGGTGCTCAGTATAATATGATACCTTTGACCTAGTGTTGGCCCTTTGGTGTTTGCAGGGTGACTCTGGAAGTAGTAGAAAGTTGATGCATGGGTTGAATTTTGAGTTTTTCCCTCAGGTTTGGGCTGATTGTTGTGTGCTGATAGCTTAGAAATATTCTGTGCAGGGCATAGGTTAGTTGTAGTATTGCTTGTGAAATGCATTCATACAACCTGGCGTCGTGAGATTAATATTTCTTAGAGATATGTATTGGGGCCGGGGGTTTATTATCACTATTTTTTTAGGCTATATAGCCTTCTAGACCGGCTTTCATATGTAATGGATAAATGAACTAAAATTGGTATAAATGGGAATTTCAGATAATTAATAATAGCATAATTGATTTTTACTCGTTTTAGACCCAATTGACTTTTGGGAACCCGGTACATCCTTTTTTATTTATTTTATACTACGTTTCACACCTTGGCACTAGGTACTATCCCTTACTATTACTGATGGCACTTGAGTCCCGGTTGAGCAGTGAGCATAACTTTTTCTGACTATACCATGCTTATCGACTTGATACAGTGATTACTGAGATACCATGACATTGTGGCACTAAGATGCAGTGATAACACGATGTTGAGACATTGTGATGTGATCTATTCAGCTACTGTGATGCTGAGACACGAGATAACTGAGATGCTAGAGATTTGTATGCGGTTAACATACCAACACAGACCCTGTCTTTGACTGGAGGAGGGGTAAAGGTCGAAGTAGGTATAAAATGGATTAAGACCTTCCATAGGTCCTGCTTGCTGGGCCTATGGGTAGTGGAGAAGGAGCCTACATAGGAACTATTGTTTCATCATTTGTGTGTTACTTTACTGCACTTGTTTTTTGTATGAGCTCTCATGTAGTATAGTATGCCGAAATGGTAAGCATGCCTTATTTATGCTCTTTCATTCTTATGGGGGCTTGGAAGGGTTTTACCTATATTTACAGTAACTTGTACACTACCAGAAAAATGGCCTTTAGTGACCGAAAATTCAGTGACCAAATTAAAATTGGTCACTAAAGAGTGCCTTTGGTGACCGA
>JBDJHY010211711.1:0-11394 GCA_039654485.1 Withania somnifera | reverse complement strand
CTTGAGACAGCTACCAAAATACTCTAAGATGTAAAACGTTGCGTATTTATCATAAATGACCATGAGGGTCATTACAATTATAACCCCCCTATAGATCCTTCTAGCCTTCTAGACGCTTGTGGTTGTTGAATTTACACTTGTAAAGTTTAGAGGATTGGTGAATGCTTATTGTTTCAAGGCCAAGATGATTGAGATCTTTTATTCTTTTATTTTGAGTATATCTAGACAGATTGTGATATTTTTTATTTTATCGTTATGAGGCTAACTAGGGAAATTGTCTTAGCTGTCAAACGTCTAGTGCATAGCGGTTTCAGACAGATGTTAAGTTAGATTTGAATATTGAGTTTCTACTTATTGATTTAATTATTTATTGACTAATGTGAGGTCCACTACTGCTTATTCATTTGTTATTCCTCTGAGTGATGTGAGTAGAGCTATGCATTGTCCAAGTGGTTCGTCTGAGAATTCTAGGGTAATTTAGTAGCTAAGGATGTCAGTTACACCTAGGGGTGACTCTAAGTGTAATGAAACTCGGGTTTATTTTCACATATTTATGATTTCTCTATGGTTAAAGCATTTTTTTAACTGTCCTAAGTTATTATGACTAGTTGGGACCAATAGTTCGAATCCTTGACAGTTTTGTCGTATTTATCTCAATTTCCCCTTTTGGAGTTCTAACTTTGAAATAGGGTAATTCGATAATAATTTTCATGAAAATATGTTCGATGTTAAATTATGACCATTCCTCTAGCTCCAGAACATAGACATTAGTCTAGAGGGACTTTTGGTTCGGTGTGGTATCACCAAATTAAATCAATTACTTTAAATAATAATTATGTCCCTTTCTCTAATAAAAATAAAATATATATTTTTAGCATCATTCTAACTTATTTACTAGTTTATGGAATAGTCTTTGTAATAATCTAGTCTTACACCTAATTATTTTGTGAAAAGTTATAAGATATTAATATTCTATAGGAGATAGCATATCAAATATGTTGAAAACATATTATTTCAAGAGGTAGGTATTGTTAAAAATAATTTTCTATTGATTTTAGTGTATTTAAAAAGATTTAATAATTTAAATACGAGTCTATAAGATACCCGAATAATTAAGAAAAGGGAGAAGATTTATATGTGTATATATTGCATGTATGTCAAATATGTTAGTGGGTGACACAACCCTGTAAGGACATGTGATTATGCTTGATTTAAGGATTAATAATTTCTTCCTAAGTTATCATATTCATTTGGTATGATAAATATATCTTCACCGCTTAGCCATTTATTTGTTTGTTTTATATAAATATATGTGTCCATTACAAAATTTTCCTTGTTAACGTAAGCTTCCTTGTTGGGTTAAAAAAATTGGCGGAGGATATGATCCTTATGTATCTATATTTTTATATCCATTAGTAGAGTTGTGTGGGAAAAAAATTCAACTTTGTATGTGATCATTTCTTCCAGGTAATTCCTCAATTTCTCTTTCATTCTAAAGATTTTTAAGCTTTCCAAGCCTATTTTTAAATTTATACTATTGGTTTGAGCCAAATTTTCTTTCAAATGACCTATGAGTTGTGCTCTATTCAGTGGGGAAAATATTCTATTTTTCTAAGCTACGAGGGTTCATGAAACCATTCTTAGTTTGGATTCTGACCCTGCTACTTATTTACCAATATGGGTCTTGTTTTACTCGTCTTGAAGGGTGGGTTTTGTTTTTTATTGCCTCGTGTGATTTTTATTTTTGTTCCTAATTCTTAAGATATTTCAGCATATTTTATTTGAGGTTATCATCGGAGTTCAGTTAGGCTAAGCCTTACTTCTTTCAGATTGGGTATTTGTATTTTATATACTTGGTAAATGGACAGCTTGGAATAGGGTTACTATTTTGGAGCCCACTTATAGTTATTATCTTGGCCTATGGCATATTTTTTAGGCTTTATTATTATTATTGTTCCCTAGGTCTGCGAGGCCCTTCCTACTTGTTTAACATCGACTTTAGATCATAATTGGGGTTGGGGAGGGGATTATACTAGTGGTTAGAGATTAATAGTTATTTGTTGGATTTATGTTGGTGGCTTATTGTAGATCTTGGTAGGTTGATTATTTTGTGTTGTGATCATGCATCGATATCTTTAAAATTGTAACCCGTTTTTAGCTTAACAGTAAACAAAAATTGTTTACTTGTACATTATATGTATACCTTCCACGACTGTGCTAATGGTCAGTATGGAAATATTTTCTCACTATGGAATCCTATCTTCTCATTGTCACTGTGGTTTCTGGATACTTCATATGTGGCGACATTTGGATTATACTGATACTTTATTTATCGTCATGGCTAGACTTGAGATTTTCCACTGAGATATGATATACTAGTTGATCTCGGTTTTGGCATTGTTTCCTTGACAACTATTCCCCTAGTTGGATTTTTGTAAGGATTTTATACTTGGGATTAAATCCCTCTGCGGACCCTCTGACCTAGATCGCTATGCCTGAGATATATCGCATGGCCAAGGGAGGGGTATACAAGAGTAACAAGGGTAAGCATAAGGGGAAGCTATTATGGGTCCCTCCACTGTGAAATTATAATCGAGGAGGGTGAGAACAGATACGATGTACTTTTCAACCCTCTTTACTTTACATTCTTCATGCTTGGTTGTACTATTCGGGCTTATGAGGAAAGTCCTGTTGGGTTACTTATATGATGATGTGACTTGTTTCTAGATGGGCTTATTATGGTTACTTTCTTTTTTTTACTTGTCATTAGATTAATGGTTTACTTGTTGATATTCTCTTTTGTGGTACCTTTTTGTGCCGATCACATTGGAGCTCTAAGTACATGTTATATTGGTCATGACTTTCCTATTTTTTCATACTATGTGTGGCATGCTGAAAATTGACTGTCCTTTATACTTTCTAGCTGATATTGTGGCTATTCCTCCTTTACATGCTATTAGATCTCACTTTACCCTGTTTATACTTACTTATTCCTGGTAGACCTATGATTCCTACTAGGTAC
This sequence comes from Withania somnifera, assembly GCA_039654485.1. Lineage (NCBI taxonomy): Eukaryota > Viridiplantae > Streptophyta > Magnoliopsida > Solanales > Solanaceae > Withania > Withania somnifera. Next base: position 8,372 of record JBDJHY010211711.1, on the reverse strand, counting down.
TCGTATTTTCAGTACCCATGCTACGATTTTGTATCTTGTTGTGATGTAGGTCCTATCACTAGTAAGCAGGGTTCTCTAGATCATGTGAGTTGGCTCAGTACTATTTCTAGATATACTGTAAATAGTTGGCGTTCATGCTTGCCAGTTCTCCTTGTGTTGTCATACATGTCCAAGATAGATTCTCGATATCTATTTTATAATTTTTGTCACACTATCAGTTGTTTTTTACTAACCTTTTGTATGCTCTATAGCCATGATACAAGGTTTTAGGAATTACTTTTTGTTACATATTTTCATGTTCTTCTTCTGTTTCTTCTCTTCATCTCTCATCTATGCTTCTTTTATCACTTGGTATTACCCCACGACTCAATGTTTTGTGCTAGTTTAGTCTTGTATACATGAGGGATGTAGACACCATCACAACTGAATTTCTAGGTCGTGACAGAGTGGTATCAAATCTCTAGGTTCATAGGTGTCTCTGGCTATAGGAGTGAGAGTTTGGTAGTGTCCTGTAGATCGGTACGTAGACATTAAAATCCTATGGGGATACATGTCTCTTTTATAGGGATGACTTTTTTTTACTCTTTTATGTGAGTTTTCCACTGTTTTTCTAGTTATTCACCTTATTTCTATTCTTATAAAGATGGTCCATACATGTTAATCATCTGGAGGTAATGAAGCTTCCTTGCCTCCATAGAGAGCACTAGTTAGGGGTTGGGGGAGAGCTAAATTCCATTGTCAAGGCCGATCTAGAGTTGAAAGGACACATCTTGCACCCGTAGATCTACCTTTATTCACAGATACAAGCACTTTCTAATGATGCACTTAGATATATTTGGCAGCATATGATTACTATGTTTTGTAGAGTGCCCATAAATTAGTGTCATAATTTAGCTCAGGGAGAGGCAAAGGGTATCCCAGCTTATATATTTCAGTCGATACCAGTGGCATCCACAGTTCCTCCTCCATAGCCTATCAAAAAGGTACATTCAATTTAACCTCCAGTTCATCCTTAGCTTACAGTTTCTATTTTGACTTTTGAGGATGAAAGATGCATAGTCAGTTTATTCAAATGGGGCCTATGAGATTCTCTAGTAACATTATACAGGATCGTTATGAGTTTATTATAGAGAGTAAGGAGAGGTTGTGGACCTTAGGCTTGAGAGAGTCTCATGGAGTTGATTTCACTAGGTATTAATTAGAGGGTCAGGCTAAAGACTAGTGGAGATGATATAGAGAGACTAGACTAGCAGAGTTAGCACCTATAACATGGAGTCAATTTATAGGTGCCTTCTTGGCTCAGTATTTCCATTAAACTGTTCGCGAGGAACTCAGAACTCAATTTATTGACTTTTAGAAAGGATCAATAATAGTTTATAAGTATGAGGCCTGATTCATACAGATTTTGAGGTATAGGGCTGTTGTCATGCTGACACAGGCTGAAAAGGCTCACTATTTTGTAGCTGGATTGCAATCAAAGATACATATGGATGTTGAGTTCTTACTTACTCAGGGAAGTACATTGTTGGAAGTGGTTGATCATGCCTGTAACATAGGGAGACAGTATTGCTCAGCATAACGGGGTAGTGATTGGAGACAGCACCGCTAGGGTGATTTAAGTAGGTCTTGATCTTTCAGAAGATGGTATTATAGATGTAGACCCCAGAAGTAGCAATACAAGGGACATCCTATTAAATTGCAAGCCTCTTTACAATCAGCCAATGGGGTTAGAGTAGCCAACCTGCCAGGGGCACATCTACTGGGGTTCAGGGCTGTGTTGATCGACGTGGTTCAGTTAATTATTATAGTCAAGGAAGGAACCATGATTTCTATGAGTATGGTAAGATGGGTCACTATGCTAGAGATTGTCCATGATCCTAGGCCATTCATTCACCAGCACATCTCGTACAACCTCTTCAGATAGTACCACATCTATTGAGAGGTTTCCAGTCAGTAACTCAAGGTGGTCATGGTAGGGGTCATAGGGGAAGAGGGGCATGGAGGAAGTGATTAGTAGGGCACTAGGTGCAATATTTTTATGTTTTACCTGATAGAGCTCAAGATGAGGCTTTTGATGTAGTGGTATGTTATTCATTTATCACCAGCTAGCTTTTCTATTATTCAACCCTAGTTCAACTTACTCTTATGCGTCTGTGTAATTTTTTCCCTATTTGGGAATGATGTCTGATCTTGTACCTACAGATTTAGTGGGATTATGTTGTGACTATACGGGGGGTGGAAACTCAAGCTTATCTTGTGTCTTTTTATTTGATTGGCTTTGATGTGATTCTGGGAATGGAATGGTTATCCTCTTTTCATGCGGTCCTGGATTGTTTTTCCAAGACCATTACCTTATCTCTGCCCGGTGTTCCCCCGGTGGTGTGGTATAGTCCTATTAGCCTCTCCCCGGTGCTAGTGATTTCTAGCATGTATGCTAGTAGCTTTCTACCCAGGGGTTGTATAGTTTATTTAGATTTTATCCATGATGTGAGTGCCAAACCTCTATTCCCGGAGTGTTTTCCTGTTGTTAGAGATTTTCTTGATGTCTAACCTGATGAGTTTCATGGACACCCATACGATCGTGTTATTAATTTTTCTATAGAAGTTGAGCCGGAGACCAAAACTATTTTAATTACACCTTACCACACGGATTCAGCAGAGCTCTGGGAGATCACTGTTTGGTTTCATGATTTGATTGACAAAGGTTTTATCAGTCCTAGGATTTGTTTTTGGGGTGCTCCATGCTATTTGTGAAAGAAAAGGATTATATGTATGTTTATTGACTATTGGTAGTTGAATAACGTTGTCGTGAAGAATAAGTATCCTTTGTCTCGAATTAATAACCTTTCTATCAGCTTCCGGGTGTTGTTGTGTTCTAAAAGATTGATTTGAGTTTGGATTATCACTAGGTCGGTGGCATCTCGAAGACTCTTTTTGGACCCTTATGGACACTATGAGTTCCTGGTTATGCCTTTTAGGATGACCAATTCTCCTTCTATGTTTATGGATATTATGACTAGAATTTTCAAGCCGTCTCCAGGTTCCTTTGTGATTATATTTATTGATGACATCTTGGTTCACTCTCATATTCGGGAGCGTTATGAGGATTATTTGAGGATTATACTGCAGATTCTAAGGAGAAAGAAGCTTTATACAAAGTTCTCTAAGTGTACATTTTGGTTAGACTATGTTGCATTCTTGGGGCATATTGTGTCTTCAACAGGTATTAGTGTGGATCCAACAAAGGTTTCAACAATTCATGATTGGCCTTGGTGTACTACAACCTCAAAGGTTCTTAGGTTTCTTGGGTTAGATGGGTATTAGAAACTATTTGTGCAGGAAGGTTCATCAATAGTCACTCCTATGCCTAAATTGACATGGAAGGATGTTCCTCACTAGTGGTCTGAGAAGTGTGAGTCCAGATTTCTGAGGCTTAAGGAGTTGCTCACTTTGGCATCAATGCTATCACATCCAATTGAGGGCCCCTCGTATGTGGTCTATTGTGATGTCTCTGGTGTTGGTTTAAGTTGTGTGTTGATGCAGCAGGTCTTATACATTGTGTATGATTTACATCAGTTGAATTTTCATGAGTGCAACTACCCCACCAATGATTTGGAATTAGCGGTGGTAGTTTTTATGCTCAAGATCTGGATACGTTACCTCTGTAGAGATCACTGTGATATTTCATTGAGTACATTGTGAGATAGAGAGATCTTAATCTTAGACATAGGAGATGGATGTCATAACCCAAAAATTGATTTGTTATTGCATCTATATCTCACCTGTAAATAAGCCTAATTCTGGCCTAAAACAGGTAGCAGTGGGCTAACAAAACCCAAAACAAAAGAAAAGAAGGAGAAAAGAAGGAATGTATTAAAGGGATTTGCAAATGTAAAACCAACATGAAATAACTCCCAAAACCTAGTGTCATGTCTGTAGAGCATCTATATACAAGAATAGAAAATACAACCCTTGATGGGGTAATCTACAAAAATTGTTATTCAAGACTCGACTAGGACATGTTTAATACTAAAATGAAACTGGTCAACAAAGACACCAAATGCTTACCAAATTACTAGAAATACATGCTACTACACTCGATCAAACCCACAAAAATAACTCGTATTAGTACCTATATCGAGGAAAAATATAGAAGTGTAGCATGAGTACCAAAACCTGGCTATAGACCCGATCTAGGTAGGTTGATTTTTTGTGTCCTTTTTGAGTGTTGTGTATGCGGTTGGCAATTAGGTGGCTTGTGGGCCATAGTTAGCGGGGTACAGCTATGGTGGACACTTTGCTTCCTTAAGCAGTAACCTCATACTTAGATAGTAATGGATATATTGGTAGTGACCTCATTTTGAAATAATATTGTACTTAGCTAGAAATGGCTATGTTGGTTAGTTAGCAGTCTAATATGGTGATATAGTTTCCTACTTTAGAACAAGCCTAGGGTATAGCATAGTTTTCTGAGCTATGATGATCCTATTGTTCTCCTCGTATATGTGGGTATTTAGACCAGTGATTACTTGTGGCACCTTAGGTAAGGTTTTCCAAATTCTGGATCACAGTAACACTAGGAGAGATTATACTTAATGCCAAATCTTAGCATCCATTTGATGGTTTTGACAGGTTGTTGATGGAAATTTGTTCCATGTACTTGTGTTACTTATGTTACTTGTGTTTTTTCCTGCGAGTGGTGTATCATTGTTTTACACTACCATATGAGATGATTCCCTTCGGAATTCCTTGATTTGGTACATTACATTTATGACGACAGTGGGAATCTTGCTACATTATGGGTGTTGCCTTTATAGTTGTACTCAGATTTTCACTGAGATTTGATATTTCGATGAGCCATACTATTGGAACTTTTTCCTTGATAAATATGGTATTGGTGGTCTTGTTAAGAGATTTTCCATACTGGTTTGAGTCCCTTCACGGGCCCTGGCAATCCGGGTCTCTATTCTTGGAGCATGGATTGGGGTCTCTATTCTTGGAGCATGATGTGTAGCTCAATGGAGAGGTATACGGGGAAGTAGTGGTATATATTTTGGGTCCTCTATAAGTTCTTCCTAATTTAGGACTAACCTAAAGAGGGAGCATGTCAATTTCTGGTTTTAGTGTATTGATATGGGGTATTCTACGTCGTATAGTGCACTTAAAACCCCAATATAGAGCATATTCTTTAGTAATAATTGTGTGTTTTAATGCGTTTACTAAGTAATATCGGGCTTCATTCGATATGAGAAATATTGGAGGAATTGTACAAAAAAAAGAAAGTTTTTACATGATTAAGAGATGTCTCGCCTGTCACCAGATGAATCTTCTATCTCAAAGCATCAGATTGGAATGACACTTGCTAAAAACACTTAAACAGACGATTTTCCTAATCTTGTCGCCTACTTGATGCTTCACAGGATGAAGAAAAAAACCATGTGGACCTAACACACATTCTGTCTGTTTGGAGACGGTTTTCCCAAAGGTGTCCTCTATTTCAAAATTCACTAGATGAAACTGATAATAGACAAAAGACTAAATGGTTAGTCTATCACTATGCATTTCGCCTAAACTGAGGGGAGGCCCAGTCTAATTTTTTTGATATTGCACTAACACCCATACTCTATAAATAGAAGAATTAGCATATTTTTAAAGGAATTTTTGACAGAGATATTTTGGGATAGAATTAAGACTTGTGATTATAGGGTTTGATACCCATATCCTTTCAAGAACACAAGTGTTTAATTTCTTGATCATCAGTCTACAATTAATTGGAAGTTTAATTATGTGGTATGTAATTCACTGCTTTCAAATTTCATTATTGCATGTTGATATCAATGGTGGGCTAGAACCCAAACCCTAGGGTTGTGGGAATAATGGTTAAACTATATTAGGATTGTAATTTACATACATTTGTTTTACTTATTCGAGCGTATGAACATAATCTCTATATAATAGATGATTTTTTTCGTGGTTGCAAACACTAGAACACGCCTAGATTTAACTACCATTAACCCTGTGGTTAAAAATAGGAGTCGAGATTATGCTAAGATATTTGGGACATTAACCATCATCTAATGGTTGTTATCGTCGAAAGAGCAATCATCTTGAGTTACCGCGATAATCACAATGCACTCTTTCGTAGCTCTAACTCGGTGTAAAAGAGATTTTCTTAGGATTAATGTTTGAGAAACACTTAATAAATAGCATTGGACTTGTACGTAACTCTACATTTAGGAAAGATTGCACAACCGTATAAGATTACCATCCAAAGTTTGGTTCAACCTTGGTGAACATGAACCTAGGTTAATGAAACACTTGAATCATTATATAATCACAAGGATCAACAATGAACATTGTTATACATATAATCCCCCTTTTTGCTTTCCCTTCATAGCTAGAAAGAAACGCTAACTTTTAGCTACTACTACTTTGCCTACACTTGATACCATATTTCCTGTGGGATCGACTCCAACCTAGTTGGGTTCTATATTTGGAACATGATTGCTTATACTTAAGAGGGAAGGGTACCTTGAGCGTTATAAAATTTTTGCACCGTCATCGGGGAATAAGGCTACTGGTGATATCTAAGTATAGTGACTGTTAGTTAGATTTGTTTCTAGCTTTCACGTTTTGTGTTGTTTTAATCTGCTGCAGGGTAATGCATGAAAATACTCATAGTCTAGGATTATATCTATTTACTTTTGATATCAAGAATTTTTTCAAGAATGAATAGGTTTGACAATGTCTCTCTACCTAACCCTGAACAATACCAAGGTAGATGTACAATGAGCAAATCATCAAGATGCACCCCGTAGACGTCTGACTGTTAGGCATCACGAGGTGTATGTTGATGATAAGGATATAAAACTTGACGGTGATGGGGCTACTAGGGAAATCATCCTATCTCTGCTAGCCCCAGTTAGCAAATTCAACATCACAAGCATAATGATTCAACTGTTGACTATGAAATGTCCTTTTTAGAGGAGTTCCATGTGAGGACCTAAACCTGCACCTGAAGAATGTTACAACCATTTGCAAGTCTTAAAACTTTCCAGGAGTGAGACAAAATGCTACCATGATAAGGTTTTTCCCACTATCACTGGCTGGAGAAGTTATTATGTGCTCGATGGTCTATCACACGACTCTATAGCAAATTGGGTAGAGTAGAAAGAAGATTTCCTAGAAAGGTTTTGTCCCTCTTCTAAAATGTTGGTACTAAGGGATGAAATCACAAACTTCAAATAGAAGCTTGATGAAGCAGTTCATGAAGTGTGGCTATGTTTAGACAAAACGATCAAACAATTCCCCGTACATGGGTTAGGAGATAACTACTTGAAGGAAACATGTTATTGTGAACTGAATGCCCTTTCAAAATTAGTTGTGGACGAAATCAATGGAGGGTCCTACATGTCGTGCACATATGCACAGGTGTCCTAACAGTTGTATATGTTAACGAAAATCATGAGAGGATGGCACACTAAAGAGTCTAAAATATCTGGTAGGGCCAAGAAAGAAATTATGTCGAAAGACCAATGCTGAAGAGAGGATGAGTTAGACCCGGATATGGAATATCTAATACATATATTGATCTGAAGTCAAATTAATTTCTTAGGAATAATTACAGTAGAGTTAAAGTTATCGCGTCATGCGAGAAAGGACTATGAAGAGAGAATGATTCTAACTCAGACGAAGACGCCAAGTACCTTAAGAACCAGGGGGTTCTAACAGGAAACCCAAGGTCAGAACTACATCCGCAATTATTTCAATGAAAAAATATCCTACCAGGATAAAGACTCGAGCGGTTGGAAAGATAGGGAGGGGTTTATCAAGAACCAAAATTGAGTTTATGTGCCTCCGAGGCAACGCGACAGGGAGGAGAACACCTCCAGAATAGAAGATATACTGGGGAAAGTGCTGACTAAGGTAGATTCATATAGAGGGGTTTATCAAGAACCAAAATAGAGTTTATGTGCCTCCGAGGCAACACGACAGGGTGGCAAACACCTCCAGAATAGAAGATATATTGGGGAAAGTGCTGACTAAGGTAGATTCATATGAATAAAGTCTCCAATCTATCAATACTAAGGTTTCAAATATTGATTAGAGGGTTGAATCTCACTCGGCCTCTATCACGCATCTGAAGTTTCTGATAGGGCAGTTATCCACATCGCTAATCCAACAAAGGGTTGGAACACTTTCCAGCGATACTGTATAGAGTCCTTGGAAGGATAATGTCTAAGGAATTGGGGATACTGTCGTGTCTTGACGTAAATTAAGGGCTATTGGGTATTGTTTTTGTTTTACTATAATCGTCCATTTTTTTTTATTTGAGGAATATTTTCTAAGATCATCAATTTCCAGTGTGTTAA
>JBDJHY010211701.1:0-11394 GCA_039654485.1 Withania somnifera | reverse complement strand
GTCCGTCGAATAACGATAATAATAAGAATTTAATAGTAATTAATAATTATTCTTAATAGCATAATTAATATAAAATAATGGTAAATTAATTATCATTAGAGTGATAACAACCGTTGAGAAAATTATTACTCCCCATTTACAGTGTTCACTAATGAAGCAAAAGCAGTTACAAAGAAGGTGACAATAACCAGTAACAAGAGCATTACTCCCCATTCACAGCGCCACTGATGCGACTGTTACTAGAACCAGCTATAAAAGCTCATATAATGAAAAAGGCAAATGTACTCTCAAAATACTATTGAGATTCTCTCCTCTAAATTTTTACTATCTTAAACATCGGAGAATTACCTTGGCAAACCACCCTGGGCTCTGTTTTGCAGCCCGCTTATTTCAAATTAATCATTGTTGCCACTTGCTGTAAGGTAGACTTTATAATGAGAATTTACTGGTGATCTTTAGGGATTCATCAGGGTCCAAGTCTAACTTATAATAGTGAAGTTCCTATGTAGGATCATTGTTCAATAGGGTCCAACTTCTTAGAAATTTTCAGTAATTTTAGGGGTTTGATACAGTTTCGTAATAGTAATTCAACCTAGCAAGAGAGAAATCATTGATTCATATAATTGGTCATCATGCTTGATTTAAAAGATAGTGGCGCGTCGCCCTAGCCCACTTCGCGCCCAAAATTTGAGCTGTTGCGGTGTCATGGAATGTATACTAGCCTCTCGTGCAGTTAGAGGCTAGAGCTCATCGCTCACCTAAATATGAGTTCATGTTGACAAATGTCACGACAAAAGGTGGTTGAAACTCAAGAAGGAATTAAAAAAAATAATGCATAAATTGATTTTGGTATTACTAATTTCTTGTTTGCATATTTTTCCTGCTTTGTATAACTAATGCAAGTATTACTTGTTATACACTTTATTTTATATAATCAATGCATAACTAATACACAGAAATCATGATATTAGCAATATCAAGGTTATTAACTAATGCATGCATTAGCATGATTAAAGATACAATCATTCTTGAAAATGTACAAAGCTAAAGAGTGTAAAAAAAAAATTAAAAAATACTTTTAAAAAAAAACAATAGTGGGTGATTAAAAGTTTCCATCATCACTACTCTCTAAGCACCAACTTTACGATGAATTTATCAAAATAATGTAGCACATTAAGACACTTTAACAATCATGTTAAATGTCAATTTGTCAATTAAAATAATGTTCATTAATTAGGATATCATTAAATAAGTGCTTAGTAAATCTTAGTGGTTGCAAACAAGGGTTATAATATGTAGATTTCCTTGGCTTTCATTGTTTAAACCAAATCAAATATGATTTGGTCTTTTAATTAATTGGTCTGATTTTTACGTAACTCAAATGAGTTTTTAGTTGTGTCACAATCAGCTGACTACTTCTGGACAAAGTCTCTTTGAAATTTGGATTGTTAATTTTAATATACTTACCCCCTCTTTCAAAATAATTATCACAATTTCTTTTTATAAAGTTAAATAATATGAACTAACATTTTAAGATACACTTTTTTATTATATTAATATGAGAAAAAAAAATGTAGATTATAGTACTTTTCATATGGTTTTTAAATATTTAATTTTTAATTTTAAAATATTAAATTAATCTAATCTAATTTAATTTTAAAAATCAGTCAAATTGACTCTCGAAAAGTGCAATATGACAACTATTTAGGAATGACGGAGTATTTTTTTATTATATATACCGTATTGCTTGTGGATATAATATCTGTGTATATTGGCCTTTTAAGTTTGGTCTTCATTCAAATTTTCCCCAAAATACATTTATTGGTGCCCTAATAGTCCTTCGTGTATGTAAAACTACTAGAGCTTTTCCTAAAGTTTTACTTGCTTTGTCTAGCTAATCGGTTCGGTATGTTTACACCGTTGCTTTGTCTAGCTAATCGGTTCGGTATGTTTACACCATTGGGTGAATCAAACTATATTTGTCTATGTTGAATTCATCTGGGGTCATTTGAAGTACATTTCATGGTCAAGTTAATAGTTTGAACTTTTAAAATGTAAAATATTTAGAGAACTTTTAAAATTTTATTATAAATATTATTTTCTTAAAAAAAGAAAGAAGCAATTGCTTCATTTGGGAAATAAGTGCGTACGACTACTTATTTACTTATTTACTAGAGGAGTACCAATAGGGTTATTGGTTCCCTGATTGTACCCACCAGTAGTATGAAATGCCGGCAGAGCTTGTTTGTTAATAAACTTTGTTGCTCCTTTTTTTACTCTTATAAATATTTTTCGTGTACTTATTGTATTTGCCGTTAGCCTAGCTTGTTATTGGTTTTGCATTTCATTATTGGACCTTCCTTATGCTAGTTAAGATGGAGCTCCAGGTACATGTCGCGTTGGGTCATGCTGGTTACGATGGAGCTCCAGGTACAGGTCGTGCTGGGTCATGATTTACTCACGGCCATGTTTATGTGTAGTATTTGGCTAGTAATTTTTTTTAGTTTGTTAGTTGACACTGCACATACTGACAACTAACTCTGCACCGCACGCACTAGTTGTTATGTCATTGCCTCCATGTCATATATTATGTATTACCGCCTTATTTGCTTCTTTTACCTTATTTATGCTTACCAACACCCGGTTGGCCTATGATGCCTACTGGATACACGTTGTTTTGGTACTCATGTTACACTTCAACATCTTTTCCTGATGTAAGTACTAGTACGAGTTTTGCTGGCGGACGTGATCGAGTGCAGTGGCTGATACTTTCTGGAGATTCAGTAAGCAACTACGTCGTTGCTGATCGATTTGTCTATCATTGTGAGAGTTATCCAAATTTGGTCTTGGATTGTCAGTTCTCGTAGGTCGCCCCACTCGTGGTTGTATCTTGTATTCATGTATATAGATGCTCTACAGCTATAACACCATGTTTTGGAGTTATTTCCTGTTGGGATTTATATTTCACATCTCTTTTCTGTCTTCCCTCCCTTCTTCTTCTTCTGCCTTCGTTTTGGGATCTCATTATTGGCCCATCGCTACTCGCTCTGTATCGGGAACAGACTTGTCTACACGTCAGGTGTAGATGCCATCACAATCCGATTTGCGGGTCGTGATAATAATATGGGAAACACTTAATTAATACTTTCTTAATTTAGTAAGGTGGAAAACTAATATGAGACAAATATTTTAATAAGGTGGTCAATTGAGATGCACGGAGTATTTATTAAAAATTATTTTACTTAACCAACTTTATTAATTATATTTTGAAAGTACAAATATAAATAATGTACACTCGATATAGTTATTTAATGATAAATATAATGTTGAAAAAATATATCTTTTAATTTTATAAATTAAATAAATTAATTAAAATAATTATTTTTAATAAAAAAATCAACTAAAATTATACGGAGGGAGTTGTAAATTAAGCAAACTACCTCCAGCTGTTTTCTTTAACAAGGCTTTATTGAGCAAAGAATAATTAATGCTCAATGATTTTTGTTTTAATAGAGATTGAATTTAATTAAGGCAAACCTTTTATTTTTTATAAGTAATTTTTTAAAAGATGTGATCAAATTAAAATATGCAAAATTAAATGATAGCTATTATGAATATATATTTAATTTTAAATATTTTTAATATAACTATAAAAATTTATACTTTTTATTAAATTTTGGCTCTGCACTACAAATAAAAGAATGCTACCTTCATTCCAAATTGTTTCATCTGTTTCGTTTTAGTTAGCCTAGTTAATTTGGCATTCTTTTAAGAAAATATTTATTATGTGTTTATTTTATAAATTTAATTTTATTAATTATATTTTAAAAATATAAATTTGAGTATTGTACACCCTACTTAGCGATAGGAGTAGTATTGAAAGAATATAATTTTTTTTTTATTTTACTAACAAATAAATTAAAATAAATATTTTTATTAAGAAGACCAATTAAACTGAAACAAAGAAAGTAGTTGTTCAGTTTCTTTATAGGCCTATTTTAAAAAAGTTATAAATATGAAGGAACTAGTGGAGCTATATCATTGGGAGGGTTCATAAGAGATTCCACTCTATTCCTTAAGTTAAGGCTAGCAGTCTCTCTTTCTGTATCGGTTTTATCTAGACGAGCCTTTCTCCTCTTGAATGTAGTTTGTCCTATAGCTCGCTAAAGTGAAGGTTATTCAGCAGTCTAAGCAAAAGGCATGGTTCTTTTATTTCCGCATTCAGGGAAAACAGCTATTATTCAAAAAAATTATTTTGATGTTGACCCAAAACCTATCTTTAAAGTGAAACCTAGTTTAAGCTGCGAATCGAAGCTCTTATCTCTTTAGCTCATGAATAAATCACCCGCCGGGTTTCCTGTGCAAGGTAAATTTGGGCTCAGGCCAATTCTCAACCCCGAATGTATTTTAAATTATTTTTATATAAATATAGTAAATGCCTTCTGTTAAATTTTTCAAATTTTAAATTTCTCAATGAAAATTGTGAGTCAGAATGAGCACAATGTAAGTAGTATCAATTTTCAATTTTTTTATATTTGAAAAAAACATAGTACAATAAAGTCTATATAATTATTTAATCAGCTAAACAAAGTAAGATTATATAATTATATTGAGAGAAGCTAGTAAAAGAGAAGGAAGGGTAAGTTGTATATAAAGGTTGAGTCTCATACATTTCTAAAGATTTCACCAATCAAATTCAGTGAATTATCTGTTGTCGTTTAATAAATTCATCCTTCTTTTTTAAATCTTGGAACGGGAAATTGACCTCAAAGATCACCATGAGGATGTTTTCATAAGAACAAGTGGTGTGGAAAATGGGCTTTCTACCATTACTTGGATTGAACTTAATGATAGTAACTAAGGTTCAAAATAGTGATGTAAAGTCCAGATGTAGCTCAATAACCATAAAATCTAGTTATTGAGCAACGATGGACACTCGAAGAGAGATTGAAATGATAGATGAAAAACACAACAAACATTTTTACTCCCTTCTCCTCTGTTTTCCAGACATGTAACGGTGTCCACCAATAGTCTTGCTGGACACCTGACTATATATCTGGTATTCAATAAAATCACTACTTCAACTATTCAAAGACAAACATTATTAATACTCATAAAGACAAGAAATAGAGATGGAAGAGTGAAGCTTTCCTATGGAATTGGCAGACTAAATATAAACTCGAATTAGGGTTTCAACTAGGAGTTTATTTGGGCCTCAACTCTCAAAATCTAAGGCCCATATTCTTTTTTGTTTTTTTTAATTTGAAATATACTATGATCATGTAAAATAAAATAAATAATTACTGGATTTGAAAATTAGAGTTAGGAGTTGGAAGCGTTTAGCCGTAAGAATTTAAAATTTAAATGTATGTTACAAAAATGTATAAAATATAATTTAATTGGAGTCATCCTATGAAAATAAAAAACTTAGGATTTTTTTTTCAAAAATAAAATTAATAAAGTGAAAAGATTGTAAAAGTGAAACTACGATGTTAAGTTGTTTCTGGTATTTTTATGACGAAACAATTTTTTTGAATAAAAGTAAAAACAATCCATGGCCAAACAATCGACTAAATATGAAATAAGAATTAAGGAATTTTTATGTCACGTTATTGAAAATCTTGTTTCACAGAATGGGGGATTTACAAGGACTAACTAATAAAAGATCTTGGTGTGTATTGTTTTTTATTCGAGATTTCATGAAAATGATATTTTTGAGTTATAAATAAACACTTTATTAACTTGAATATTCCAACATAATAAAGATCTTTGATTTATTTCTCACTGTTTTCTATAGATACCCTACACTAATATGACAAAATATTTATTTTCGTTTGACCTTGAGCACGTTAATCATTAGTTTGAACTTTAATTCTTTTCTTTCTTTTTTTTATTCAAAAAATAAAATAAAAATATTTGTAGATCTCACATCTTATGTATCACCTACGATATTATCTCAAAGAAAAGATCTCTAAAGCTCGAAATTTTTTCTTGTCAGATTATTTTTTGATTGCTGGAGTGAAATATTACTATAGAAAATAACATAAAAAATATATTCTAAAAAAGACTTGATCATCATAACAATATATAGGATATTGTATTGTTGGAAACTTATGTAGAAGAAAGCAAAACATAAAGATTGAAGCAAATGAACCAAGACATAAAATATATTAAAGGTGTGGAACACTTTTCCAAAGTTGATATTTGTAATTTACATTTTTTTTCGTAAGTCTGTTTTAAATAATTTTTAAGAATATAACAAGCGTATGAATTTACCTCAAACAAATAACTAGAGAAGTTCTTTATGCCGGAAAAGAAAAAAAAAAATCAAATTTTCTCGATAGAAGTAACATTAGAAATTTCATTAGTGGGTTAGTTAAGAAGCAGGTTAGATTATTAATGGCCTATCATAATAGACCATCTGACTTTTCTTAAAACTAGAAAAGTCATCAAATTTAGAGTATATATAATTAATAATGTTTATGTGAAAATTTGTTATTAAAAGAAGAGTTATCGATAAAAATATATTTAAAATTGTTTTTTAATATTAAAGTGATAAAAAAAATCTTAATTTCTTGTATTAATTTTACAAGTGATGTCCAATATTTGTATGGTTAAAAGTGTTTGTCCACTTTGCCAATATATCCAACGTTTAGCATAAAAGATGATTTAAGGTGTTGACTAAATTATCACCTCAGCTAAAAGTAAGAGGAAAAGAAGATGGAAGAAATCACCACGGGAAAGACTCATGTTCTACTTCTCCCTATCCCTGCACAAGGCCACTTAAATCCATTAATCCAGTTTTCCAAGATTTTGGCAACAAAAGGTACTAAGGCGACAATTCTCACCATAGATTTAGTTTGCAATACCTTGTTATTGGATTCTGGTCCATTAGTCAACATTGAGACCATTCAACACGAGCCAACTCTAGTGGACACTCTTGATAACTTTCTTGAATGGTTCCAATCACTTGTATTGGAAAATTTTAGTACAATTATTGAAAAATTTGCAAACTCTAACTACCCTGTGAAAGTACTTGTTTTTGATTCAATTATCACTTGGATTATTGACTTGGCACATCAATTAGGCCTAAAAGTGGCTGCACTTCACACACAACCTATTGCTCTTTCAGCCTTATACACGCATATTGATCATGAAGATCCTAGTAAAAATCCATTTGTTGGTTATTCTGTTGTTCAATTGCCTTCACTTCCTTTGTTGGAAAATGAAGATTTGCCTACTTTCATCAGTGAGAGTGATGCATATCCAACGGTTAGGAGACTTGCCTTTGGCCAGAACTTCAATTTCAAGAAAGCAGATTGGCTTTTGTTCAACACATTCGATGCGCTAGAAGAGGAGGTAATGTATCTCTCTCTTTAAAGAAGTACAACTTCACGACCAATGGTTAACTATGGTTCTGATGGGTGGTTAGATCACTTACTTGCTTCATTTCGTTTTATGTGGTGGTGTCTGATTTGATTGGTCGCATAGTTTAATACAAGAAAAAGACTTTTGGTCCAAAATACTTTTAGAACTAGTAATACAATAACAATAAGTATTACTTCACCTGTTTCAGTTTAATATGTACAGGTGATCAACTGGTTAAGGGCCAAATATATAATCAAAACCATAGGACCGGTTGTTCTGCTGACATATCTTGATAAAGAATATGGCTCAAGTCTCATCAAGCCTAACTATGAAACTTGCAAGAATTGGCTAGACTCAAAGGAAATTGGCTCTGTTGTTTATGTATCATTTGGAAGTATGGCCAATCTTGACAAACTACAAATGGAGGAACTAGCCTCGGGATTGATGATGAGTGATTGCTACTTCTTGTGGGTTGTTAAAACTACCGAAGAGAATAAACTCCCCGAAGAATTCATGTCCAAGGCAAAAGAAAAAGGACTAATAGTGAATTGGTGCCCTCAGGTTGATGTGTTGGCACATCAAGCCGTTGGATGTTTCTTTACTCACTGTGGATGGAATTCGATTCTTGAGGCATTGAGCTTGGGAGTGCCAGTGATAGGAATGCCCCAATGGGCGGACCAACCAACAAATGCAAAGTATGTTAGTGATGTATGGAAAATAGGAATTCGCGTTAAGGCGGGAAAAGAAGGTATAATTACAAGAGAAGATGTAGCAATTTCTATTAAGGAAGTCATGCAGGGAAAAAAAGGAGTAGTTCTCAAAGAGAATGTGATTAAATGGAAAAAGATGGCTAAGGAAGCAGTAGATGAAGGTGGAAGTTCTAACAAGAATATAATGGAATTTCTTCAAGATTGTAATGCACTAAACTAAGTAAAATAGATTCAGCATTTTCAGAGACATGTCTCTAGTTTGTTGTTCCATTATGTATCCTCTTAAATCACTTTATCGATACAACGTTCACATAGATTGTATAATTTTTATGATCGTTTAATATCACTTTTCATGCTTGGTCTGATTGTACGATAACTGATACGTATACTAGAATATCTTTACCTACTCATGTAAATGTTAATAGAGTTTATCTACCATAAATTAATCATACCTTTGTAATGACATTAGGCTATTAAATTCTTTAGTCTATTGGAAACAACCCTCTCTACCTCATAAAGGTAGAATAAAGTCTTCATACATTCTACCCCTAACCCCACATATGTGTATGTTGTTGCATTTGTAAAGCGCAGTCTTCAATATTCTTATCAGAACTCCCTCCTTCATCTACTGCGCTCTTAGCCAAGTTTTTTCATTTAATTGCATTCTGTTTAAACATTACTCCTTTCTCTTCCTCCTTGACTACCCTTATGGAACTCGCCATCTCATCTCTATTAACTACACCATTATCTCCAATTTTTGCCTCTTCTTCTCCCTCTGAATTAAACTTTTCCTTGCCATAATGGTTGAATTTTTATTTCGCGTTAGTTGGTTGATCTGTCCATTGGGGCATGCCTACCAGTGGCACTCCCAAACTCAGTGCTTTGAGGGTTGAATTCCACCCACAAAGAGTAAAAAAACATTCTATTGCTCGATGTGCCAATACATCGAGCTGAGGGCAACAATTCACAATTAGTCCTTTCTCTTTGGCCTTTGGACACGAATTCCTCTAGGAGTTTGTTCTCTTCAGCAGTTCTAACAACTCAAAAGAAATAGTTGTTGCTCATTATTAATCCCCATGCTAGTTCTTCCATTAGTTGTTCGCCAAGACTGGCTAAACTTCTAAATGAAACATAGACAACAGAGCCAATTTCCTCGAGTCTAGCCACTTCATACAAGTTTCACTATTAGTCTTGAAGAGACTCGAACCATATTCTTTGTCAACCTTCAGTTGCTTGTCAAGATACATTGAAGGAACATTTGATCCGATAGTTTTGATTCGATATTGACCCCTTAACCAGTCGATCACCTGTACAAATTCATCGTTATGGATATGATTCTATCGCCATAGAAAAGTCATGACATGTTCAAGATTGATTAGTAATATAAGGGTACTTCTTATGTTTTCTTATCATTACAATTTAGTGAGTCAAATGTCATTTGATTATGTTGGATTCACTGTAATGATCTTTCAAACACTTTTTACCTAGCTATCAAATATGTAAAATCTTATTTCAAAAAGAAAGTTGAAGAATATCGAAAATTAAGTAGCTTTCACTCTCGTATTCCAAACTCGAGAGCTTACCTCCTTCTCCAATGCATCAAATCTGTTGAAGAAAAGCCAATCTGCTTTTTCGAAATTAATGTTCTGACTGAAAGCGAGTTCTGCAAGAGACGGATAAACATAACTCTCGTAGACGAAAGAAGGCAGATCATTCTTTTCCAGAAATGGAAGTGAAGGCAACGAAACAGCAGAGCCATCTAAAGGAATTTGACTTGTTTTCAGATCCATATGATAGTATATGGCACTAAGAGAACAAGATTGTGTAAAAAATGCAGCCCCTTTTAGTCCTAGCTGATGTGCTAAATCAATTGCCCATGTTGTGGTTGAATCAAACACAAGAACTCTCACAGGTTACTCAGAATCAGATAACTTCTCAACAAGTTGTGTCAAATTGTTAGACATTAATGCGCACTGTTAAAATAGTTATTATGCTTTACTATAGCCTTTTCCTTATTTATCTTTTCCTTATTTGATTTAATCTAACCTATATATGGTTATTATGTCTTAGTATAGTCTTTTCCTTATTTATCTTTTCCTTATTTAATTTAGTCTAGCCTATATATGGTTATTATGCCTTAGTATAGTCTTTTCATTAATTAGCTTTTATTTATTTAGTTTAGTCCAGCCTATATAAATGTTCTTTGTATTGTTTTAAGGTTTAATGCTTCCTATTCTACTATTAGCCTCCATTCTTTTGTATCCATCTCTTCTTTCTATTTTGTCTTTTCAATCAATGGTCTTTGTATTCTTTCGTTAATGTTATCAAACATGACCTCTTATTAGAAACCCACATCACCACTTCAAATCAATCAATATTGTTTAAAATTATAATTTAAACTCAAACCCATTAAAATAAAGCCGACCCCACTTCCTACCCAATTAATGAATTTAATTTTTATTTTAGCGGTGTGGGCAGATTTTATTTTTATGAGACTGATTTTTAATTTTGATTTTAAATAATATTGGTTGATTTAGATTTGGTGATGAGCAAACTTTTGATGGTGGTAGCATAAATGAGTCAAACTTTTAACGGATAACATAAATGAGTCATTTCTAATAGTTCGATAGCATATTTAAACCTTTTTCCTACCTTCTATATAAAGTTTCCACACCTATTAATAACACAATCAGTACATTATAAGGAACATGTTTCAGCAATTGCTGCAATCGTTAATGCATTTAAGTTATATACACTTATAATTAGTAAGACTGTTTGCACTACCAGTGTAGTTACACTATCACAAGTAATTACCTTACTATTTACACTATCAGTGCACATAACTTAAATCATATTTAATTAAAATACAAGACTTACACGTTGAGAAGGTTGATACTGTGACTTTCATCGAAAAATTTTCTGTTTCTTCAACCACTGATTATTTCTAGAACTAACACGCCAAAGCTAAATAAATCTGTTTTTATTGAGAAAACACTATGGACTACATACTCAGGGGACACGTAGCCACTACATCACATACAGAACAGAAAATGGTACTATTACACACAGGATATTTTAGGGGTAGTACATAAGATAAATGCTAAAAGGTGGTAGCGTGAAATTTCGTAATGTGACCCAATTACATGGTGTGTATTAGAACCTGTCTCATTCACTATCACACTTCTAGCTATGCCAAAATACGAGATCTTGGGGTTCAGGTCAGTGTCTAGAAAACTGTACTAGCTTTGAGGTCTCTGTGGATAATTCTTGGCCGAGAATCTGATGGAGATACAAGTCCTCAAGCAATTCTATTGTC
>JBDJHY010211679.1:0-11394 GCA_039654485.1 Withania somnifera | reverse complement strand
CAACAAAGCAACATTACTTTAATTCTTATCAGTAAAGCTAGCGAGGCAAACAACACTAAATTTAATTTTTATCTAAAAAGATAGCGAGGCATACATAAAGGCAAAACAGCAGCAAATCTGCTTCCAACACTATGCTGGCCTCCATTTTCTACCAAAAATCAACTCAATAGGATAAATATGGATCTAGTGAGAACAATTATCAACATTTCTGTATAGATAGAGGTAATATCTCGAAATGCCCGAGCACGTCTTGGATATGACTTGGAACGTATTATAAACTTGAAATGGTAGAAGGATTGTGTCAAAACATTGGTTTATAGTAATGGTAGCTGAAGAAGTCCATGTGGATAAGAAAGATTAATAACTAAAGACAAGGACAAAAGATTCAAACGAATGAAACATTATTTCAGGAGGTATCCATTCATTTATGATCCTTCAATCACAGTTTTCTTTCTCTGATGTATAATTTTGTGAACAATGGAAGTTGAAGCCACGAAGATAACCAGAGTCAAAATCAGAAACTGCACGAACGCTATGCCTTTAGATTCAGTAAAGGCAATAGCTTAAAGAGGATGAGGAACTCACCTCTTACTTGCTTCCATTAGAGAGGAAGGGAAGTTTGAGTCTTCATGCCAGTTACAAGCATCGCCAGCCTTCCCGAAAACTAAAAAGCATGAAAAAGACAGCAGATATAGGCTGGTGGGACAGAAAGAGAACACTTCTCTTTCCAGATTGTATGTCACTTCAATATACCTACCATGACTAGAGAAGAGGGACATAACCCTTCTTTTCCAACTCAAACACAATGCTCACAAACACAGAACCTTAAGTTGACAATGCCCAAAGAAAGCGGAAAAAATAAAACTCGGACTATACGATAAGCAAGAAGCTGTTAATTAACCCAATATTCACAAAATCCTTTGTCATATTTAAGCATGGTCTCTCAAATTAATAAGTTTCAAATGTTCTAGGGAAGAAGCCAGCAGATTTAGCCAAAAAACACCTCTACTTTAACTAGCCCAGCCAACTAAATTATTACAGATAATCAGAACAGTCCTTGCAGCAAACGATCAGCACAATAATATAATAAATCCAGTATAGTCAACTCTCCACCGAACCACTATAAACAACTACAAGTATAAGAAACACTAGTTTATAAGTAAAACATAGAAAACCAAAAATTGTCCGCATAATTTATAGGTACCTAAACACACTCAAACTTGGTCTCAAATGACAAATAAGCACTCCAACTACAACAGTGCACATATAGACACCTCAACTTGGCCTCAAGTAATACCTAAATACTCCAAACTCATCCCCACTGTTCAGACACTAGATACTAACGTGACACATATTGGAGGTTTATTAGATGATCATTTGTTAAGTTGGAGTACTCAACTAACACAATAGAGACAAGTTGAAGGTGTTTAAACGTGCACATTAAGTTGGAGTGCTTGGTTGTTAGATGTGGCCAAGTTTGAGTCTAAGATAAACAATAAAAAGTGAATTAATTACACAACCTGCTGGGCATGTTTTCTATCTGCCTATTGACACAGCTATATATATATAACTAGTTCATAGATACTTCTCTAAAAACAGTTATTATTATTATAGCAAATATGAAAAATTAAGCTAACCTGCTACACTGTTGGCAAAACCTCTGTTCAAGACCAGCAACAATGACAGTAGGAGACTTAGAATGCATACCACAAACTTTATGCCTAGAATAGTAAGCCTTAGCATCACTCAGATCTGCCAGACAACCTTCAACTTGACACCTAGGTGGCTGACCACCTTGCACCAACCCACCAACCCTCCCCCTCTTAGAAGTCGCCGGAGCCGGCGACGGGTCCCCATCTACGGCCACCTGCGATGAGCCACTTCCATTTTTTACCTGAACTCCAACACCTACATTTCCAAAGTAGATTTTCTTCCCAAACTTCAAACCATTCAAAGAATCAGATGAGCTTGAATTCCCAGAAGAAGAAACTGAACCCAGTTCCATTTCTGACTTCCAGTGCCCATTCATCACAAGCTTTATAGTGTCAAAATCATTATACAAACAGTATCCATATGAAGGAAAAACAAGAAACTGTAAAAAAGATCACTTTTTTTTTTTCTTGAAAAAGATCACCTTTTTTTGCTTGAACTTTTTCTTTATTAGTAGTTTATTTGGGGTTATCTTGAAATGGGGTATTGTTAAATTTTGTGCATTTGAGTATATAGAGGTAAAAAGAAAGAAGGGGTAGTAGTAGTAGTGAGATTTTTTATTTTTTGATTTGTTTGTTTAGGGGATTGTGAAAAGTAGACAACTGACAATGGGCCATGCTGCCAGCTTTGGAGGTTGTACAGGTACCCCATTTGCTCTGAAGACACTGTCAAAATAATGGAGGTGAGAGCAGAACAACGCAAAGCAAAGAAAGAAAGAGAAAGAAGAGAGAGCTTTGTTTGTCTCTGATATTTTTGGGGCCTTTTGAAAGTGCTTTTTAGCCTTTTAGGGAGTTCACAGCAGCTTTACAACTCTGCTGCTTTTGGAGGTCACTAACTCCCAACTGCCATGTTATATAGTAAAACACAACTTTCTAATCTTTGGTTCTTCTTTCTTTATTCTTCACTTTCATAGTCGGAGCTAAAAAAATGATTAGAATGTGCTTCTATTTTTTAAATTGTGTTAACAAATATTTAAAATTAAATATATATATTTATAATAATTAAATATTATTATATTTTATTTAATATTTTTTATATAATATTTCGATGAAGAATATCCATCTAATCATTCTTATTAAAGGTGGCTCCACCCGCTCATATTAGCACTTTTTTTGGATGGTTATTGTGGTTTTATAGTATATTGGATCATATTTTATTAAAAAATATGTTATTTGAAAAAATTATATTAATTTTTATAATATAATATTACATATCAATAATTTAGAGATAATGTATGATAGTTGATTTGAAAATGAGTCATGTAAGTATTTAATATTTCATAAGTAAATACTATATTTGATAAATGATTAGGAGCTAAGTTATTTATGGATAAATTTAATAACATAATTGATAATAAGGGAATCTTATATTATTTTAGACCGGATAAAAGATGATATAAGCAATACAAGAATAACTAAATTTTGCATAATTAAATCACGCATAAAACAATGTATATAAATTTTTCATATTTGATATTATTAATATCTATATAATTTTAATTAGCTACCAAACGATTCCTCATTATATTCTTTTTGTCATATGAAAGCTCCTTACTTATAGTGATTGGATACAAAAAACTTTGATAAAAGCAAAAAGTCTCATTTTCTTCTTCCAATCCCTTTAACGAAAACACTCATTGAGTTACTTATTCAAATCTCTCTCGACATTGAAAATTCTTTATATACCCAAATCGATTAGTCAACTGACTCGTAGTTGTTTCCGCCACGAATGCGAAAGGCCATCCTAACAATAAAATCCTCATGTTCTCGAACAGGAGTCCTCTCCTCATTCTTCTAAAGTTGATCCAATTGAATTATAAACCTTGGATATATTTGATAACTTTGTATTAATAATGCAGTCCTCGCCCCTCTCTAAATCCGCCCTGCTTGTGTGATGAACTTTAAGATGGATTAATAGAGCCTCTATATTTGTTTGAGGAGAAATTTAAATTAGTTCTTTAACAACACATGTATATTAAAATATTATTGGGACCCTTTTGCTTTTCTTTCACTTATTACTTCCATCTATCTGACTTGATGCAGGTGTTACTGACGAAATTTGTTTCACATTTTTGACCAAACACTTCTCTCTCCAAAGAAATACTTTGCATTTGTAATCCCCTTTTTTTCCTTGTAATCCTAACTTGTCCCTAAAGTTTTGGGACAATAAAAAGAATACCTTTAGCATTTTTATTATGAGTTCAATAAGCATTTCCCAGGAAAAGCATGCACAATATTTTCTTTTCACAAAATTTTTTGAATCAAATTTTTAATGAATGACATTTTTACTTTTGTTCGCAGCTTCGAAGAAACAGTTAATTGTATTTAAAAATATTACTCAGCTTATTTAGAAGGTTTAAAGGATTTCAGATACAAGAGCGGATCTACATAAAGACAATAATAATCTTGTATCGAATTCTCTACATGTATATATAATTAAATGTAATAGCGACCATTCATAGAACAAGTACATTAATAACTCATGAGCTAATGAAGCACCCACAACCTTAAAATCTTAAATCCGCTTTGGTACTTTTGTTGTTTTCATTGTCTTATTTGGAGATAACTAATTTTGATGCTGTTATCCAATCTTCCGGCAAAATAACTTACTCTAACACTAATGGGCACTAATGGTTAATTATGATGTAACTTATCTCAAAATTAGCAACTAAACAAAAAAAAATAATTACTTTTTTTATTCCAAAACTATCTATACTTATACAACAAATCAAATACTCTTCCAATGACATAGTTACCACTAACTACTGTTACTGTGACTTGTATCTTTACCTTGAAGTAGAGGCCAATGATGCAAATAAGGAGGACATAAAGTGCCAATATAATTCAAGATTTTTTATTACTGCTCAATTCTGAAAAGAAAATTACTGTAATAAGTAGTAACTTAATAAATTATACAACGACAATATGCACATTATAATCCCGCAAGTAGGGACTAGGAATCTCAATATATGCCAAGATAAAAAAAATGTTTTCGATTTTCGTCTCAAAAGAAAATAATGTCATTTTTTTTATAAATGAATTTGAATAAATTACAGCGACAGTTAAAATGAAACAGAAAGAGTAACATGGATGAATAGTAAATCTTAGAGATGTAACTCCAAAATTAACCATGTACTCACCTCTTAGCTATAGTAAAAGATAAAAGAAAAGACAGGGAATAAGTTCTGGGGGACACCAAATCACAAGGCTGAAGCAAAATATCTAAAGACTGGAAAAAGGCATGTGTTTATATAGTAAAAACATTCATACTGACTGTGGACTGGTTTCATAGACATCATAGTTTCAAGTGCTTTTACGGGAAATTGTATGTTGCGAACTGTGTGTACGTGTGTGTCTGGGTATCTGTGTGCATGCCTTCAAAGCACCACATCAAAGGATTATATTTTGCCTCTTTTACTTATTAGAGGTTATTGATGACATGATCTTAGATCAGAGGTAGTGAAGAAAGCGTATTAGAGTAAAGGATAGTCGGATAGGAAGATAAAAGTGTTGATTTGCTTTCCGAGAAATTAGGCTTGTTGATGTTTGACCTTGTATTAGCTGTAGTGCTATAGTCTCTGCTAGTGCTATTTATCATAGTTTGTTGCTTTTGTTTTTTTCTCGTAAGCATTGCTTTGCTTCATTGTTAGTTATTTATTTTCGTCACTAGTACTTCCTCTACTTTGTACCTGGATTTGCTGCACTTAAGCTAAAGGTCTCTCTACTTTCCTGAGGTAATGATAAGATCTACATACACTCTATCCTTGTCGGACCTCACTTGTAAATTTAACTAGATATGTCCTTAATGTTATAGAAGTGATACGAAGTTGCTCTTCCTCCGTTTATGTTATACGAAGTGAATCTACAAGAAATGTCTTAATAATTAATGTCTATATATAGTAAATGGTTATGTTGGTGGTGACAGTATAAAAGGTTAAAAGTGTTGGTCATTTGAATAGTGGTCTGAGAAGAAGAGTTGGTTTATTGAATCGGCAGGTCATTTCAACAATAATAATAAATGAAATCACTCTGAAAAACATCCAAATAATCTTTTTATCTTATAGGTTTTAAAATCTGCTTACTTTTATTATTGTTGGAAGAGTAAATAATCACTTTTAACGCATCCTAATTTCTTTTTAACCATCGTACATCCAAAATTATTTACCTGAATAATTCTAATACGCGTCAAGCTTTTTAACCATCCGATATCCAAGTTTATTTACCCGACTAATTTTAATACATGTGGAGCATACTTAATAGTAGGGGTGGGCGTTCGGTTTTTCGGTTCGGTTATTAAAAATTCGGTTCGGTTATTCAGTTTTCGGTTTCGTAAAACTAATAACCGAACCCGAACCGAAATAAATTCGGTTTGGTTCGGTTTTTGCAATTTCGGTTCGGTTTTCGGTTTGAGCATTAAAAATTAAAATATTGAGCTTGAGTACCCAAATATTACGAATGATACATGATGTCATGATACATTGTAATTCATTCCCCTACTTCAATTGCAAATTGCAATAACTAAAGCTAACTTCAAGTCTTCAATTACAGTCTTCACAGATAAAAAGATTCAAAACCACGCAGAAAACATAATAAATCAGTGCTTCTTCATCCTATAGGCGCTTGACCCTTTTTCATCCTACTGGATTGAAATCTGCAAGTGAACATGCAGTCAGTTAATGATAAAAATTTGTTAATAATGCCCAAAAAAAAGGTGATTGTGTAATTGAAATCAGCTATTTGAATAACACAGCAGTCAACAGCTATTTGAATAACACAGCAGTCGGTTATTTAAGAAAAAAATAAATAACAGTCAGCATACTCAGCACAACACTACAGCAGTCAGCAGAAACAACATTGTCTCAACTCTCAACATTTTATCAGCTAAATCTAGTGTAAAGACGGAGAGACAGAAAATTTCAGAAAAAGGACCAAGTCGTAACAACATTGACTCAACTGTGTGTGACTTCATTCAACCACTGGTCCAACAGAAACGAGCAGCTACTGTATCATGTCCCTAAACACTGCAGAAAACCATTTTCTAGGATTCCAAGTTCACATGTACTAATATCATATTATATATGTCCAAGTTCATAGAAAATCAGGCACTGTCCAAGTTCACAAAAAACCAGCAGGCAGCAACATACCTCAGGCACATCACAGAAAATCATTTTCTAGGCTTCCAAGTTCACATGTACTAATATCATATTATATATGTCCCTAAACACTGCAGAAACTCATAAAATTATATCTCGTCTATGCCTAAACACTACACTCAGCACTCAGCAGTCAGCACTCAGCATTGTTAGCTGTGGTTCAACACTACAGTCAGCAGGATTCAACACCTCTAAGTAACCTGTAAACACAGCAGTCAGCACAACAGGATACTGCACAACAGCATTCATTCAACTTGATAGCAGTCAGCACTTTTTAATGTTTGTTTAGGAATTAACTGATGCAATCATAAATGTGCTTTCAGATGCAAAAAGAAGGTATTGTGCTAGACATGTAGAGGCAAATTGGACAAAAAATCATAAACAATTAGAAATAAAAGAAGTTTTTCATATAGACTATTTATCAGAACGAGAACTTCTTGAGGATTACCCTCTCTTGCGGCCTCTGTAAGAAATCTGGGATTTCCTGTTTCTTTTACTATCAGTTATCTCCATGTATATAACTCATAGAGCATCTATAATACTTGTATAAGAATGAGGTACCCTACTAGTCGAATTGTGTATATAAAATGACTGGATTATTCTCTTTTTAGTTCCTCAGCGATCACTACCAACACAATAATCCACCCCTCAAAAGAAAAGAGAAGGGAAATAACTGTCCTTTGAGTGCATTTGATTGATCAGCCAGCATTACCTTTGCACATTTTGTTAATTAAGTATGGAAGAAGAATTGGTTTGATATAAGAATTATCCATTGTTGATGGTATAAAGACTTTTGTTCAGTTCTCTTCATAGTAGTTAGGTAAATCTGCAAACAATAACCGTGTTTTCTATCATGATAGCAACCAATCATTTGGATTATGTTTCTTCTAGAATTATATATATATATCATTGTAGTCATAAAAAAAGTTTTTCAACTAAAACTAATAGAGTAGATGTTTGTAATACTTGTCAAAAGTGCACATGCAAGATTCTAGCCCAATGATCATATTTTAATTCCATTTTTCATCTCTATTAAAATCCTTAATTTATAATAATTTGAGTATCTTGGGATTGGAATCCAATGCGAGAGTAGTTTAGTTTATAACAGAATATAAACCCATTTTTAGTTAATTTTATTTATCCTACAATTTTTATCATATCTATATATCATCACTTATTATTATTGCTATTAAGTTATTTTTATTACTATTATGCAAATTTCTTTCTTTTTTTGAAAATCCAATTCATGGCTAATTCTTTTTCTTTTTTTTTTTCTTTTACAAAAGAGTTGAGATATATTAGTACAAGAAGTACACTTTAATTAGTACCATAATAACTAGTGGCGAATTTTTCACTCATCAATCCATAATGAAAAATTAACTTATTATATTCTTATGCAAAGTAAATGTGTAGTGTTTGATGCATGGCAAAAAAGAAAAGAAAGGGGTTAATTAGAAGGAAAAAAAAATGTAGTTAGTGGAAATTAGGGATAAGGATCTTTTAAAATGATTGAAAAGCTTTTCTTACACTTCATTCCGAATATCTTTCAAAATAAACTCTTGATATTTTTTAAAAGTTAAATTGAACAATATCGTTGAATATTCAAAATTGATGTTTAAAAAAAATATTATAAATAGCAAGTATTTTCATGTCAATAGAACGAACAAATATATTGTAATTGGGAGAAAAGATTTCATTTTAACTCACAATTCAAATTATGGTTATTGTTTCCTAATTTGCTGTTTCTTTAATCATAAGGACTGTGATGATTACGGAATCAATGTGTCTTGATCAATTAAGGAAAAAGAAAAAAAATACAAATGAACATAACTTATCTATTCATTTTGTCATTGGGACATTGCTTGATACCTAATTCAGATAAAAAAAACATTTTTTTTTTTATATATCTTTTTGGGTCAAAATTAATTCCAGAGAGGTCAATAATAATTATGGGGTTGAACGTATTACGTAATAAATGTTAATAATATTTTAAATTTATATGTAACAATAACTATGTCCCAACTAGAGATAAATTACGACATATATGGTGGTGATTTATACAGCTTTCCATCACTAGCTACTTTTGGATTGAACTATAGTTTTATTGGTTTTTACTTAGGCTCTTTACTAAAAATAGTTAATTTACTTGTTTAAATTTAAAAAATTAATTTTTTTTTAATACTACCACCGGTATTAAATAATGACTACCTGAAGTATTAGTAGTTAAATTTATATTTTTAAAATATAATTAATAAAAAAAATTTAATAATATTTTTCTTAAAGAAAATAAATGCATAGTTAATATGAGCCAAATAAAATAAAATAAATGCTTTTGAAAAGAAAAATATGTGAACTAATTTGGAAGGTCTGGCTTGACTTTTGAGGTCAAATGATCCTTTAGATGCTACAAATAATATTCAAATAACTATTATCACTTTAATCAGCAAATTTTTTAATAAACTTCAAATAATTCCTTAATTAGTGTTAACTGTGCCTAAAAACAAAAACGTGGGATAAATTTTAATGAACAGCACGAAATATTTATTTTCATTTTGAATTTTATTTTGCATTGGCCTTAAGGAATTCACGTTTATTTTTTTTTTTCATTAAATAGTCAACACGTTTATAATAGAGTTTTGCAACATTTAGAAGAATTTAAATGCCTTCACACGAAAATAAAATATAAAGATTTAAAATACCCATAAATGATTTTTCAGAAAGTTTTTTAATACAAAAAGTAGCTGATCTGAAATCTTGAAAAAACACCACCATAGGTACAGTGAAATGGTTAGAGATCCTTAATATTTATCCTATATTCGGTTGAGAAACCAGATTAGAGTATTAAATATAAAATGAGAAATCAAAAACAAATCTTGAAAAAACATTAATAAACAACCAAAAACTTCTTTCACGGCTTAACATTTGAATTTTCATATATATATTATTATCAAAATAATAGTTCCATCTTTGTCTTAAAATTGGTAGGAGACTTAAACGCTATAAAAATGATAAAAATTTGACCTTTAATAGTCAAAGAAATAGAACATATAGCAGGCTCCTTTCGTTTTCTTCCTTTTCTTTAATGGTTGATTTTGAAACTCAAACTCTCCCATTCTTTCCTATTATTCAAAATTTTGTGGGTCTCTCTTCAATTTTCCACTTTTCAATATTTTCTGAAAATAATAATTTTATTTATTACTTTAGTTTTCGTTTCCACTTGAACATGTGATCCATAATCCATACACCAGTGAATTATCGCAATACTATCACGCTCTCCATGCGGATCAAGTATTTATCATGTTATAAAATATCTAAAAAATATAAAGTTTTCATTTATGTGAGATATAATTATAAGTTTTAATTAGTTTAATGTATTGACTTCAGAAAAAAGATGAATAAAAGAGAGAACAGTAATACGGAACATACCTTCTTTTTTTTTTTTGAAAAAGGCTACAATTATTGAGTGAGCCAGCCTATTCTGAATAGATGAAAAAAATGGTCAGTGGGGAATCTGTTTAGCTTTTGCCTTAATAGACAGACAAGACCTTAAGAATTGGTCCAGTTTCAGAAAATTCAACACTCATGTGTATGTAACAATTTAAGTTGAGATTCCTTGTTAATGTGTGAATTCCAACCTCATCATTGCTGTCCAAAGAAATAATAGAAGGCAAGAACAAAGATTCCTTTTGCCTCAACACTGTAATAATTACACCTTAATTTTAAGTGAGTTAAATGTCCATATCGCTCAAATTATCTTAAGAGACAGACCCTCTCTTATTTTATTTTCCGTCAATTCCTTTTATGTCTCGACTTGTAGATCTAAAATTTGCCGGTACGAACTGATACTACATATAGTGGACAGAGTTTTATTGAAGTTATCCCTTCTGGACCATGTATGGTAAAGGCCAGATTGTGAGTAGATTTTAGTTGGATGAGAGTGGGACATGAGCAATAATTTCACATTTTGAAAACCAACCTTCTATCATTGACAGTTGAGGATGCACTATGCAAATGTATTGCAATATTTTCAAGACTCAAAATAAAGGCACCAATGAGAACAGACAAATAGATGCACTTCTTTGGCAATTTTAAGGTAAAAGGATAATGTTATTATTGCACGTACAACTCAAAAATTTGAACCAAGTTATATACATATCCAAGAAAAGATGGATATCCCACTTGGAGAAACCCTTTTAAGCCTCAATAATTACATTGTCTCATAATTTGCCTGTCACAGCTCACTATCATTCATATCTTCTTTTTCTATTCAAGAATATTATATAGGCAAACCCCACAAATGGAAAAAGAAGGGGGTGGAGAAATTTAACAAGGGAAGTAGAAAAAGGTAAATGGGATGCCTCATAAACTAACCCCCATAGACAACAAGACAATTTTACAGCCTATACTATATCGTAATGAACACTTAAACATGAAAAACGGAGTTTCCTACAACAGCTATATATCAACAGCATCAACTGGTAAGGATGTTGTTCTGTGAAGTGAGTTTGGAAGCAGTGTTCTGGTGAAGAAAC
>JBDJHY010211678.1:0-20978 GCA_039654485.1 Withania somnifera | reverse complement strand
CTAGGAGTGTTCTAGTGTTAACAATAACTAAAACTCATTTATTATGTAGATATTATGTTCATACGATGGAATAGATGCAACAACCCTATGTAGATTATAATCCTAATGTAACTTAACCCATGGTTCCCACAACCCTAGGATTGGGTTTTTTCCTGCCATTGATATCATTCTATAATAATGAACTGTAAAGTAATGAATAACATAACGCAGAAGTAAATGTTTAGTTGATTGTAGAATACTGATCAATGAATTCAACACTGGTGTTCTTGAAAGAGTATGGGCATCAAACCCTAAAAGCACAAGCCTCTCTAAGTATTTCTCTCCTTAAAATATATGTAAGTAATTGTCTATTAAAAATTATGCTAACTTTTCCTTATATAGAGTATGGGTGTAAGTGAAATAATAGAAACTCTGACTGGGCCTTCGTTTAGTTAGGGTGAAACCTCAGACGATTCTCCTAGTGACAGATGGAATATCTGGTCTTTGGTCTTTTACCTTTTATTTCCATTGACCTTTGCACCCGGCGACACCCTTTGTACAAACCATCTCCCAACTGACGGATCGTCTATTAGGACCGCCTGGATCTTGTCCTTAACCAGTAAAGCATTGGACAGACGAACTGGTAGGTGAGTCGTCTACCTTCAGACAGTTCATTTGTTCCATTGCCTTTTTGAGTTGTTTTATCCAGTGTTATTTCCGTTTGGTGGCTGGGTTAGACGGTTCATCTGGTGTTAGGTGAATCGTCCCTTAGTTGTGTAAAAATTGCCCTTTTCTGTATATTTGCTTCAAACTTCCTCATATTGACTTAACCCTGTAATTGCTCAATAAACTCATCAAAATATTATTATCACTCAAGAAAATTCTCAATTTTTGGGTTTTTAAGTACATAATATGATGTAAAATACCATCATATCAGTATTCACTACTAATTAGTCTACTAATCATGATAACATGAACCTTAAGAGAAGAAGAACTATAATTTTAAATCATCCAAAGTATTTTATAACTCCCTACACATTTGAAAGACCACATATATATATTGGCCTAAGTTTCAATTATTATAGTTAGGCCCAAAAATAAACTAAGATGATAATTTAGTCCTCAAACTTTGGGTCCCTTCACACTAGGTCTCCAAAGTCTTCTAATGCCTTCCAATTGCATCCTAAGCTATTCTGCATGTTCTTGTTTGCTTCCTTTGGCTAATGATTATGTACTTTATGGTTCCAATTGGTGTCCATTGCTAGCATGTGGATCGTGGCCAGACATGAAGTATAAGTCTTAGACCATGAAATATAGGTCTAGGATGATCGGTGCTACTCAATATCATATCATATTGGGTTTTAGGAACTTGTTGACTCATTATAGTTCCGATACGTTGAATATTTTTCCTTTTCTTTATATTTTATTTATTGTACTTTTGCTTTCTACTATTTATGTAGTGCCCTCTGCTTCGTCTTCAGAATATAGGGTTGGTTCTACTACTAGTGGAATAGTAGGTGCCATCATGATTCGAGAAACGGGACATGAAAAATTGGTATCATAGCTCTAGGTTCTTCTGGTGTCAGTATGCAGAGCCAATGTCTAGTAGAGTCATACGGATCGACATGGAGACGTCTGTGGCTTATCTTCAGGAAGCTATAGTGATATGTAGGAAAGTAACTCCCTAATTTAAATCTTATGTCATGCGTATATCCTTGATTGTTTCTTGAAAGTTCTAACTCAATGCCATCACTCTTTCTCAAATGCCTCATACACGTTCATCAGCAGCTAAAAAGACAGCCAGAACTTCTACCAGAGCACCTACATAAGTACCTACTCTTGCTGCTACTCCTGAGACTCTAGTAGTGCCTGCAGCACCAGTTGCAGCACCTACTGTTGCACATGTTCCAGCGCTAGTTACAGAACCTCCTCTAGATATATGTAACATCTTATGGTAGTTTCTCAGTTCCTACGGTGGTCCCCTTACCAATGGGACACAGATATCCATTATAGTACCAAAACCTACTGCTGCAGTTCCTTCAGTGCAACAAATTCCTCTATTTCAGTTGGTGTAGCCAGTGTATCCTATTACATAGTAGACATACCTACACTTGCTAATGTCCTTCTGGTAAAAGTTATTTCTCCTATAGATGAGCAACAAAAAACTATGACAAATTTAGCGCATAAGCTTCCAACTAGATTTCTGAGTTGGATCCTCATTGGTTCACTAGAGTCCTAGGGGAAGATGCACACGAGTTCATTGTTGAGTGTGAGGAGAGGTTGAGGAACCTCAGTATTTTAAAGACCCATGAAGTATCTTTCACCACCTACCAGATGCATGGTGCAACTAAGTAGTAGTTAAGGGTGTTTGTTGTATGCAGACCAGTAGGCTTACCTGAGCTGACTTGGACCGAGTTCTATGAGGTTTTTATGAAAAAGTTTGTATCAAGGGCCGAGCGAGAGATCTTGAGCAAGGATTTTAGAAATCTTGAGCAGGGATCGATGTCGGCGGTTGATAATAAAGCTTGATTCCACTAGTTTTTAGTTTATTGTGTGGAGATTATGCTTTCTGAAATGGAGAGAGTTCGCAGATTTTCTTATGGGTTCAAAGACAGGCTCTGTGAGGCTGTGGCTTTTTACTAGTATCAAATGTTAAACTATTTTAGTATATGGTAGATCATGATAACTCCATGGAGGCCCTCTATCATGATTCACATCAGCACAACGAGAGGAGGCAGCGACAATAGGGAGGATATAGTGGGTCCCATTTTAGGGGCCGTGGACTTTCTCATTACGCACAGGGTCAGTCCATTAGGCCAGTGCAGGCTTCATAAGAGGTTTCTTCACCTCCTCCATCTCTTTCTTCTCGAGGACTTATATATTCTAAGTATGGTAGTCAGATGGTTTATGGAAGAGGTTCCCGATAGAATAGACCATCAAGGCCGTGTTTTGAGTATGAAATTGTTGGACACTAAGCTAGAGCTTGTCTTTAAAGGGACACTGTTCAGCTTGTTCCTTACTCTGTACAACCTTTGAGGTTAGTTCCTTCGCTAGTTAGAGGTAGGGCACATGGTGGTTATCAAAGTGGTGGCCCGTACGGTAGGGCGGTGGTCGCGGTAATGGTCGTCATGGCGGTGATCGAGAACTATATGCTATTCTAGAGAGTCTAAGGTGGAAGCATCAGTTGTTGTTATTATAGGTTTGATTTGTATGTCTTCTATACCCGTGTCAACCTTGTTTGAACATCAATCCATTTTCACTTATGTGTTTACTTATTTTGCATCCGGTTTTGGGGTTGGCTAGTGAGATATTATCAGTATCTATGCATGTTGCTACCCCTGTAGAGGATTCATTAGTAGTGGATTGAGTTATTAGGTCATGTATTTTTTCTTTTAGTGGGTTAGATACTTGGGAAAACGTGATGTTATTAGATATGGAAGACTTTGATATTATAATAGGCATGGATTGGCTGTTCCTTTACAGTGGGGTTTTGGATTGTTATGTAAAGACCATTACCTTAGATATGTCTGCTTCATCCCCGGCTATATGGCAGGGTTATAGTACTCACGCACCGACATGCATTCGTGATGTTCGGGCTGACACTCCTACTCCTGATTTTATTCCTATAGTTTCTAAGTTTCTTGATGTGTTTCTGACTAACCTACCAGCCTGACCACCAGAGAGAGATATAGATTTTGCTATTGATTTATAGCTAGGCACTAAGCCCATTTCTATTGCTTCTTATTGCATGGCTTCTGCAGAGTTGAGAGAGCTAAAGGTTCAACTTCAAGATTTGATTGGACAACAGTTTTATGCGCTAATGTTTCTCCATAGGGTGCAGCCAATTCTATTTGTTAAAATGTAGGATGTTACTGTACGGATGTGTATTGACTATCGAAAGTTGAACAAAGTTACAAAGAAGAACAGATATCCTATGCTACTAATTGATAATTTTCTTGATCAGCTTTAGGAAATAGCGTTGTTCTCAAAGATAGTATCACGAACCAATTTGTCACACCATGATGGAACCTACTATACCACCAATATGATAACTAACCCTGTAGCCTGAAGCTGAAGCGGAGGAATACTATATCAAAAGTGGAAAACACCAGCATAATAAACAATAATGAATGAAAGCGGAAATGTAAAGAATCAACAATTCCCAAAACCCAGTATTAGTGTAATACAAAACCTCTAAGTACAGAACATGGAATAAAAGTTCTAATACAAAATATATCTCCAAAAATACATTGAGATCAATCTAATACTGAAGAGAAGAAGGAAACGATGAACACCAAGGTCACCTGAGTCTCTGAAAAATAATACAGTCTGCATGAACAACGACCTGAATTAAGGTCGGGCACCTGTACTTGGATCTGCACATGGACAAGTATACTATGAGTACAAACTGCAGAAGCAACCCATACAAAGTAGGCTCCGAGGACCCACTAGACACATACTAATAATAAAAGCAGTAAATAGCTGAAGATAATAAATAGGGTCACAGAAGAAAATAGTACATCATGGAAATAGCTACTCAAATAGAAATCCAGCAACTATTAGAACATGTTATCCCTAGCTAGTCACATAGCAGGAATTCAAGAAATGAAGAACGACGTGCCCGTAATCCTTGCAACAATGTATATGAACAATCATAAATAGTCAGGAGTCAAGTAGGAGATAGGAAGAGAGTATGGAAGGTATACCGATAACCTGAAGTAAGATGAAAAAGATTAATAAGATGATTCAACACACAATAACCCACATAATCAGAATTATCTAATAATTAATAATATCAATAGAGCAGTAATAAAAACAATGTAATAAACATATAAATACTGTGAAGCCCCCTATAATGAATGTAACATACACAATAAAAACGTACACTGGTGGCCCGCCATACGACTATGGGTACACCAAAGAAAACAAGTGCAAAAAGGTAAATACACACCATAAAATAACCAGTCCTGTGTATGTTTCTCCTTCGGTACCCGTACTTCCAATAGGTAGAATCCATCAAAGGCTACCCTAAGTGTTATTAGTATATGTCATAGCACGGAGGAAAGTCTGGCATTCAACACCTTATATTTATATATATCAATAGTCTTAGTAAGTCGCAATATCGACAAGTCATGGCATCCCACACCTCAAAAGCCGTAATGTTGGCTAGTTATGGCGTCCCACACCTCAATGTCATGTACCACCAAGTCCTCAAGGGAACTATATCAATAATCCTCCAAACCAGTGTATGTGACAATATTGAAAAGCTATACTCGCTAACGTACAACGACGGATTCAAGTTCTAGCTGACGTACTCACTTCCAAATGGAGTCAGTCTCCAGTCCAGTATTAATTAGTCAAATGATATTTCTCAGTGCCAGGGTGTAAAACCTGGTCTAAAACAAGTAGAACTAGTAGTACAGGGTGATCGATACACCACCGAGTCTAAAACTGTTAATAAGGTCCTTTAACTTATATTATTCGTAGAATATTCAGAGTTATTAGTGTATATCATTATCCATCATTAGTCTTATTACCATTATCTAGCCTCCACGACATAAAATCAAGTGGTGATACAGGATCCATCCCAAATGCACTCTTAACCTGGAGCCTATGGGTCAACCTGTGTTAGAACGAATGCATAACATATCAATATATTTATGTTTATAGACAACCTAAGCCCTGCACAGGCACAACTAAAATAC
This sequence comes from Withania somnifera, assembly GCA_039654485.1. Lineage (NCBI taxonomy): Eukaryota > Viridiplantae > Streptophyta > Magnoliopsida > Solanales > Solanaceae > Withania > Withania somnifera. The sequence continues at coordinate 15,294 of JBDJHY010211678.1, read as the reverse complement.
AGCTAGTAGCACAATACAATAGCCCAAACTTGAGGTCAAAACCCAAAACCAACCCACGCATCAGCGTTTTACTACTTTTAGAGTCACCCTAAAGCCATCACAAGGATAATTCTACGTCACAGACGCCGTATTTCACCGAACACCAACATATAAAACAATAGGGAATGGAACGAAGAAATAGTCCAAGTATGCTGTAATAGCTTATAAAACCTAGCCCACGAATGCTATTTAGTACAATTATCAAAGCTATATACCTAGACATAGCCCCATGAAGCCTAGCTATCATCCATGATAAAAAGCTGCAACCTCGTAAATGTTACTCCAATTAATTTCAAATGAACTCTAATAGCTCTCAAACTTGTGCAAATGTATTTCATATATGAATACGAGTCTAACGGTATACATTGTACTAAGTTTTGGGTTGGGGATTAAAATTGGGCCTAAGATGGGCCTTTTTTTTTGAAATAAAAAACAAACATTGCCATGGGGTTCCCTTTGTTACCATGAACCTGTGATCCAAAATTAAGTACAATTCGAGCAAGGAAACACCTTTGAACATCCAGGAGTAAATAGAGTATTAAAGGGGTTTAAATATTCAATCTTTATGGAATTATATAACTAAAGTGGAAGAGGAAAGATTACTACTAAGTAAAATAGCACTAACAAGCAAGGATTTACCCCCACAACTTCATATGTAAGTGATTAAATCAAGAAATCATGACTAGGGCATCAATAGAGGAAAGAATCAAATTTTCATGGAATTAAATGGATAAAATTACTTGCCGAGGTTAAGGAAGACGTATAAGATCCCCAAGAAATTTTCTATAGGGTTTGGGGATGTTTCCAAAGAAAATCGCTCTAAAAATAGAGAGAAAATAAGATAAAAAGTTGATGAAATAATGAACCAAAAACGGATAGGAAACTAAAGAAATATGCCTCAAATACTGATTTATCGGCCACTTATGCTGATAAATCGGCATTCTCCTAGCACTGAAAAATATGAAAGGTATCGATTTCTTGAAAAAGTGCAGATAAATTGACATTCCCTGAAATAGGTAACGCCTCTATAGGTACCAATTTATTGGTTATTTAACTAATAAATAGACATTCTCTGGTGATTGGCGACCCCAAGTAAGGTACCTATTTATCGGTACAAATGACCGATTTATCAGCAACCTTTGATTTATTGGTAAAATTTCTAATTTATCGATCACCGATTAATCGATACTTTGACCAATAATTTATCGACCAACTAATCCTACACCAACAAAACAACCCTTTTAGAAATTCAAAATAGGGGTTCGAAAATGAAATGGAGTCCAATTTTTGCAAATCAAATATGTATCTTATTTGAAAAATATACTCTAGACTCAACATAATTGAAAAAATAGACATTGGAGGTCCTTTGATAAAAAAATGACCCCCAAACCATGACTTATCAGAAATGAGAAATTTCCAACTTCCCACAAACCAAGTCAAATCTAGCATAAAAAACCCATTTGGACACTCCGAACATTAAAATACCACTCAAACTCCAACTTTAGACTTTAACATAACCAAAAATCCACAAATTAGCACAAATTGAAACCAAGAACTCCAAAACACAAAATTAAGGTCAATATTGGCTTTATTTGGTATTCTAGAGCGGAATGAACTATCATATTTTAATTTCGAGCCCTCCTTGAAGGAAAGTTGACTTTAGTCATGAGTACTTAGTTTTAGGTTCTAAAACAGGCAATTTGAGATATTTCTCAATGGAGCTGCCAAGAAACCAAACTACCTGTTTTAGCAAGTCATAAATGACTTGGACAACTACTGAAATGCTCTATAGTGCAAAACATTAGATATTTCTAAAAAATGACTGTAAGGGTCATTACAGATAGACTTGAGGTCTGGGTATCACCAATTGAGGATTCGAACAAAGGACATCTCGAATACAATATTTATGGCTCGTTATGGTCATTATAAGTTCCTGGTCATGTCCTTTAATTTGACTAATTCTCCGACAGCACCTATAGAGTTAATGTATAAGCTATATAAGCCTTACTTGGATTCTTTTGAGACCGTGTTTATTGATTATATCTTGGTGTATTTATAGAGTAAATTTGATCATGACAACATTTGAGGTTGATGCTTCAGACACTGAGAAAACACAGGCTTTATGCTAAGTTCTCAAAGTGTAAGTTTTGGTTAGAGTCTATTGCATTCTTGGGGAACGTGGTATCCAAGAATAGGATTTAAGTTGATCCATCTAAGATTAAGACAGTACGTGATTGGACGAGGCTGACCTCTATTATTGAGATTTAGAGGTTTTCTTATTTAGCTTATTACTGTCAGTATTTTGTCTTGGTTTATCGTTGATTACACTGCCCTTAACTAGTTTGACTAGGGATTCAATGGTATGAGAAGTGTGAGTTGAGATTTACGAGGCTTAAGGAGTTATTGACTTCATTGCCAGTTTTGATCTATCTAGTAGAGGATTAGAGTTTCTTGGTGTATTGTGATACTTTTGGTATTGGTCTGGGTTGTGTTTTGATACAGGTGGGTCAAGTGATTTCATATACATTGAGGAGGTTAAAGGTTCACGAGTGTAACTACCCCACTAATGAGTTGGAGTTGGTAGGGTTTGTGTTTGTGGTCTAGATTTAGAGACATTACTTATATGGGGTGAAGTGTGAGATCCTTACTGACCGTCATAGTCTTTAGTATATTATGATCTAGAGGGAGATAAACTCCAGGAAGTGGAGTTGGATTAAGTTACTGAAGGACTATAATATTACCATTCTCTATCATCCGAGTAAAGCAAACGCCGTGGCTGATGCCTTGAGCTGGAATGTGGTCAGTATGGGTAGCTTAGCAGCCATGTCAGTTTTTGAGAGGCCATTGGTGGTATAAGTGAAGTGGTTGTCTAGTAGGTTGGTAAGATTTGTCCTATTAGACCCTAAGAGAGTTTTAGCTTATGTTGAGGCCAGATCGTCTTTTTCATATCACTTCGGTAGCGTCAGTTTGAGGATGCACACTTAGTTTCTTTTCATGATCAAGTGTTTGTTGAAGAGGGGCCATCAGGGCTGTTATTGATTAAGATAGGACCCTTCGGTATGATGGTTGCATTTCTGTACCACATGTTGGTGACTTGGTGCAGTTAATCTTGCATGATGCCCATAACTCCAAATATTCTATTCATCTGAATGCAACTAATATGTATCATGATTTGTGGAAATTTTATTGGTTTGGGATAAAGATTCACATTTTTAGTGTGTCTATGAGTTTGAACTTCCAGTAAGTTAAGTATATAGAAGGTTGGGTAATTTGATGCAGAAACTCCCTATTCTAACTTGGAAGTAGGAGCATGTGACTATGGATTTCATATTAAGCTTGCCTCAGACTAGTAGAGGTCATGATACTTTTTGGGTCATTGTAGATAGATTGACTAAGTTAGCAAACTTCATTCCTACTCACTTTTCTTATAATTCTCAATGTCTAGCTCAAATCTAAGTTTTTAGGTTGTTCGATTGCATGGTGTTCATGTGTCTATTATTTCTGACAGAAGAACCTAGTTCACTTTAAAGTTTTAGAGATCTATCCAGCATGATGTTATTTGAGCATAACTTTTCACCCACAGATTGATGGCCTATCCGAGCAGACTATTCAAGTGTTGAAAGATATGTTAAGGGTTTATGTGTTGGATTTTGGTGGTGGTTGGGATCAACCTATTGATTTAGTAAAGTTTGCATATAATAATAGCTACCATTCAAGGATTGGGATGGCACCATTTGAGGCATTGAATGGTAGGCAGTGTAGATCACCTATTGGCTGATTTGATGGCTTTGAGAACAAATTTTAGTCTTCAGATTTTTTTCTCGATTCTCTTAATCAGTTTTGACTGATTTAGGATAGACTACGGGCGGTGCAGAGTAGGCAAAAGAGCTACGCTGACCATAGGCTTGGTGCCTCGGAGTTTGGAGTTGGTGATTGAGTCTTCTTGAGAGTGTCTCTTATGTACGGTGTAATGAGGTTCAGTGGGCGAGGTAAGCTAAGTCAATATTGGACCATTCGAGATATTGGAGAAAGTTGGTGATATTTCCTACCTCTTGGATTTCCACCTATGTTTTCATCCATTCATCTAGTTTTCATGTTTTGATGTTGCAACGGTACATTTCTGGTGAGTCTCAAGTTATCCAAGAGGATTCGGTGCAGTTGGATGAGAATTCATCTTTTGTTGAGGAGCTGGAAATAGTGTTGGCTAAGGATTTAAGAAGTTGAGGCCTAGGGTGATTCCAATTATTAGGGTGCAAGGGAGTGATGAAGCAGTAGCAAAGGTGGAAGATGCTGTGGAAGGTAACATGTGGAATGAACAACTGCTAAGAACAACTTTGCCTACTGATATAGTTGATCACATCTTGGATTCAATTCAAGTACCTACAAGACAAGGAGAGGCTGATGCACCATGCTGGAAGCTGGACACCATAGGTGAATTCACTGTGAAACCAACATGGGAATATGTTAGGAGGAGGGATACCATTTCTACTTTGTTCAAGTACATATGGATAAAGGGACTGCCATTTAAAATCTCCTTCATGATGTGGAGATCCTGGAAGTTTAAAATTCCACTAGATGATGTGGTAAAAAGGTTGGGATTCAGCTTGCCATCAAGATGCAGCTGCTGTGCAAACCCTCAGGAGGAAAATTTGCTCATGTCTTTCTGAAAGAAGCAGTAGCTCAAAGAACATGGGAATACTTCAACTCACATGCAGGCATATCCTTGGGAGGACTACAATTGAAACAGGTAATTGTTAAGTGGTGGCAATCCATGACTGTCGCTAGGCTAAGACAGGTTTATTGGGTTGTACCTGCAGTAATTATCTGGGAACTGTGGAAGAAAAGGAATACCAAAAAACATGGAGAGAAGGTAACTGCAAATAGGGTAATCTACCAGGTATCTACTACCCTACAGCAACTTGTTACCATAAGGAAGCCAAAACTCAGCAAAATACCACACAGATGGCCAGACTTAATCAAAGCAATAGAGAACTTTATGCCAACACTGGAGACTACACAAGTACTGTGGAAGATGCCTCCCGAGAATAGGCTAAAATGCATTACTGATGGAGTATCAAGAGGCAATCCAGGTATTAGTTCCTATGCATTTTGTATTAGAGATCATAAAGGGGACTTGGTGTATGCAAAAGCCAAGAGAATAAATGATGGCACTAACACAGTGGCTAAGGCAGTAGCTATCCTCCAGGCTGTTAGATACTGTGTAGTGAATAATATGATGAACCTAATACTGGAAACAGACTCTTTGGGTCTAAAAAAGGTTATAGAAGGAATTTGGAAGCCACCATGGAACATAGCTGAAGAATTAGAGGAAATAAGGACTTTATTCCAGATTCTAATTGTAGAACTGCATCATGTTCTCAGAGAAGGCAATCAACTAGCTGATCACTTGGAAAAGTATGCCATTGATCAAGTTGAGATCAAAGTACACTCATTCAAAGAGCTGGACACAAAGGGAAGGAAGCTCATTAAAAGTGACAAGCTACAATGCCGATATTTTAGAGTCCAAGTCAAGAGGTGAAGATAAGAGTTTATATCATGCAATCACAGTTGTATGGACCATTCTTAGAAGCAGTGTTGAATTCAGAAGTTTCTGTAAATGGAACTAGCACTGTTTGTTTCATCTTTTATGGAGGAGATGGTTACTAGCAACCAACACTGAATCCACTCAACTTTGGACATAAAAGAGGTTACAATGGATACACATATTACATTCAACATGATGGTTACTGGATGGAAAATATAGATGGCTTTTTGGCAGCTTCAAGATGCCAAGACATCAATAGAATGGAGTTAAATATGCTGGATATGGTCTTCTCGGACATAATGGCAACACAAAGTTTGGGACCGCAATGTAGAAGATTATACCTATTGCCCAGTACATTATTTGGTACCTTAGCACAATGTCAACCAAACAATGACAACATGAGTCCTAGTTTGGTCACTAGCTTATGCTCTACTTATCTTTATAGTTCTCTTTATATATGTTGTAAAGACTCAGGTACCTTATTAATCTTTATAAAATAACCTAGGCATCTTGCCTAGTGGAATTGCTTTAAAAAATCTAAAATTTACTTGTTAAAATCATAAAATAATCAATGGATAACAAAGTATTAATGATTAGATATATTACCTAATAGTTTTACCTCAAAGCTATCTTTGGAAGTACCCCAAAATTAGCTATGAAAGTCTAAAAATGTTAAATGGGGTTAAAAGCCATGTTCAGGAATCTGTAAGTTGTTTGGTCACTAGTTTACCCATTGCTTTGTGAACATGTCACTAGAGAGTCGCGATAACAATGGGAAAACATAAAGTACTACGTGATACTATGAAGAGTAAAATGCTCATGACGATTCAATTATATACTTCTCACTATCTCTTGAGGGACAGTTACAATCTCGATGAAGAAAAAAGGTGAGCCATACAATCACTTGGAATGCCTTCACGACCTAATAGGTCATTTTACCTAGCATCCAATTAGTGTGCCTGATAGAAAAATTCATGAAAAAAAGTTCTCCCATTGGACCCTCGAGATTCATTCAAATCCCCTGCACATAAACCATATATGATATCCCACAAAATTTAACGTTCCTAACTCAATGGAATCATCAAAATGCAAATCTAAGGTATTCTTGGCCCAATACTCGCCATGGTCAATAGAGATATAAATTTGGTCTAAAGATACAAAAATTACGTTGAAACTTCCAAAAAATATTTCAAAATCTCTCTTATATCAACAATGACATCCCGAATCTAGTGAAATTGATGAAATTTGAATACAAGCATCCAATCATTAAATATGGACCAAAGTCAAACTTTAGTCTTAAAACTAAACTTTATCTTGTTAATGGAATAAAATCACTACAAAAATACTACCATTGAAAATTAAGGTCTTCCTAAATGAAATTTGACATTCCAAAGATAGAATCGATGGAATTCCATTCAGATACTCAAAACACCAAGTGTTTATTAAATTTGACTGTTTAAACTTAAAGGCTTTCAAAACAAAAAAATTCATAAAACTAAAAACCTTTTGCTCCATTTTTGAAACTACTATATAAAGTGAACAAATATAACCCGAGAAAACTATCGAGAAAGGCTAAATTGTAAATTTTCATATAATGTCAAAGATGACCTTCGGAGTCATTACATCATCCTCCACTAAAAACCATGTCCGCCCTTAAACATAAAGGAATAGAAAGTACTTGAAGCTTAAAAATTATGCAGATATTTGAAATGCATATCAGAATCAGTATCCCATGTTGCCTCTTAATTGGACCACGCTTCCACCGCACCTTTACTGAAGATATCTCCTTAGGCACTAAATTTCTAATCTGCATGTCTAAAATAGCCATAAACTTATCCATGTAGGTTAAGTACAAATCAAAAGTCACAAACTCAAAACGAATCACATGGGAATCATCAAGGATTTATTTCCAAAGAATGGAAACATGAAAGACTGGGTGTAAAGCTAAAAAACTAGGTGGCAAGGCTATCTTATAAGTTACCTCACAAACACATATTAAAATATCAATGGGCTGATGAACGTATGGATAATCATGTCCTTCTTTCAAAACCTCATCACACCCTTCGGGGGTGATATTTCAACACAACATGGTCACCCTTGATAAACTCTAGGGATCAAATCCGCCCATCAATATAACTCATTTTTCTAACTCTAGGCTATCAACAGTCTACTCTAGATGACACGAACATGCTCTATCATATCAAAAAGTAAATATGTATCAAGATATCTCACCCCAAATGCATCAATCCAAACAATCGGAGATCTACATCTCCTACCATATAAATCCAAAAAATTCCATCTAAATGCTATTTACAAAATCTGTAGATGGTAAATGTTTATCCCAACAGCTTCTAAAATAAATACACAGGATTGAAACATATCCACCATTATCTGAATCATCTACTCGGACTGGACATATGTGTGAAGTTGAATAGTTGTACTCATATCCAATTGAGTAACGAATTTATGTTGTAAAGCTCACCAAAATTGCAATATGACAGACAAACCTCGGTAAGATGGATAATGTAGGTCATTGCCAATTTCTTAATCGTATACTTACTTTGATCAAAATGAAATATAAAGACTTAGTTAAATGATCCACAATCACCAAAATAGCGGTGGTCGGTAAACCCATTATAAAATCCATGGTGATACGCTCACACTTGTAAGTAGGAATAGACATCCTCTAAGAAAGACCACTAGGTTATTGATGCTCAAACTTCACCCTTTTGACATTTAGACATATAGAAACAAACTCCACCATTTCCTTATTCATGCCACACAGCGCCAACAGTGTTGGTTCAATCCATGATACATCTTTATTGCCACTAAATAGATGAAATTTCTCAAATAATATTCCTTTCTCATAATCAAAGTAGTAAATTTAGCCACTTAAGTCACACAGATTCTGCAACCAATCCTCAAAATAGCATCCAAATCAAGAAATGCTTCCTTCCCCTCACCTCTCAATACTGTATCTCTAAAAAAGCATAATTTTTCATCTTCAAACTACTTTTTCTTAATACGATCCAGTAAGGAGGAATGAGCCTTAACAAAAGCAAAAATTCCACCACTATTTTAAATATGCTAGCTAACTTGGCAATTAACCAAACTTTTTACATCTCTAGCTAAAGTTCGTACCTCTATATGAAGTGATGAATGGCTATCCATACTAGCAATTTTTCTACCAAAAGAATTGGCTACCGCATTAGCTTTTCCTAGGTGGTACAAAACATTCATAGCATAATCCTATAGTAATTCAATACATTATGCCTCAAGTTCAAATTCTTATGGCTAAAGATAAACTGAAGTAGTGATGTCGTAACTTCATAAAAGTTTTCAACTATATATCATAGGCAGGATAATTCATTTCATGGGTCTTTGATTGTATAGAAGCATAGAAATAACCTAATCCTTCTACATCAACGCTCTACCTGAACTATCTTTCAAAGCATCACAAAACACAGTGAAGGGCTGACCTTTAATTCGCAAAGTCAAAGCTGAAGAGGAAGTTAAAAATCCTTAATTCTTAGATAACTCTCCCTATAATCTTTTGACCACCGAAACACAATATTTTGTTGAGTCAATTGAGTTAATGGGGCGTAAAAAGAAAAAATTCCCTAGACAAATTTTCAATATAATCATCCAAGCTAAAAAAAAACTATAGATCTCTATAGGAGAAGTAGACTTAAACCAACCATACACTGCCTTAATATTTGATGGATCAATCATAATACATTCATTGGACACCATGTTCCTGAGGAAAGTCACACAACAATTCCAAAGCTTACATGTCAAAGCTTACATTTCAAAAACTTGGCATATAACTTTTTCTCTATCAACTATTGGAGTACAATCCTTAAATAATGCACAGTAATTTCCTTATTCCTCGAGTATACGAAAATAATATCAATAAAATACAAACATAAACAAATCAATATTAGGTTTAAATACCCTATTTATCAATTCCATGAATGCTATGGGGCATTAGTGAGACCCTATGACATCACCGAGAACTTATAATAGACATAAAGGGTCCTAAAAGCTTTCTTAGGGACATCCAAAGCCCTATTCTTCATCTGATGATAGTTGGACCTCAAGATAATCTTAGCTAATACTATGGTACATGCTACTAGTAAAATAAATTATTTCTTCGAGGTAGGAAATATTTATTCTTAATAGTGACTCTGTTTAGCTGCATGTAGTCAACATACATTCTCATAGACCTATCCTTTTTCTTCAAGAATAAAATAGGAGCACTCCACAATAATATACTCGATCAAATTAAGACTTTATCAAGAAAATCTTATATCTTTATTCATCTTCCATTAACTCATCTGGGGCTATATGATATAGAGGAATATAAATGAGCTTAATGTCTGGTTCAAATTAATACCAAATTTGATATCTCAGTCAAGTGGAAAACCTAGAAGATTTGTAGGCAAGACATATGGAAACTCACAGAACATCAAAATAGACTCATAGGAGGAGTATCAGTAGTGGCATTTGTAATGAACCGCCTGATCATTTACTTTCCTTGTAGTTTTTTTGTATTTAGAGATTCCCTTTAGATACCCCAAGTTATTTATGACTTGATGGAATCGTTATTTTGGTTCCCTGGTAGTTTCATTGCCTGTTATCTCATTTTTCTTATTTTGAAGGCTTAACCTAAAAATGGTGGAACTTGAGAGAGATTTCTTAGTAGATACGCTCGAAATAGGAATCCAAGAGTTCCACTAGCTCTGGAATGCAAAATTTGGTCTAGTTTGACCTTATATTTTTTTATTAGGGTGTTCTGAGTTTGAGCTATATTGTGGAAATTCAGGTCAGCAAAAGTTCACTTTAGTGCTTGGGTGGGCTTTGGTTATCGGAGTGTTGGATCAAAATTATGATGCTTCTATCAACTCAAGAATGATGATTTTTGCTAGTCGAGTTATTTTCACTTCTAGAGGTGCTCAGTCTAGTTTTTGGTGTGTTTCTGGAAAGTTAGAAATTTGACACTTTTGGGTGATACTTGTTTGGGAGTGCTTTCGCTCAAAAAATCTGATCAGCGTTACGTCAACTCTATTTCGATTGGAATGTTTTTCACTTAATATGGACATTTGTTTATTTATTTTGGACTATATTTCAATTCTGAGCCCCTATTGGAAAATTCAACTATTGCAAAAATTTCTACAAAATAAAGGTACTCAGCATGATCGCTCTACTGGGGTGCGACTTTCCCTTGGAAATATGGGTGCTTTTTATCATATTTTGATCCCTAGGTTTATGATTTGATAGTTTCGGGCAGATTCGACTGTGCTTGGAGCTTTATTTTTGTATTGACACTTTTTGAGGTTTTCACCAGTTCCCAAGTTAGCTAGGTTTACTTTTCTTTAGACTGGGTTATTATAGAATAGTTGTGTGGTGTGGCTATTCATATGGGATGGTTGCAACCCCTATTTTAACAATTTATCTCCTATTTACTTTCTTTTGATGGTGTTTTGGAGGGATGTAGAGGTTGTTCAGTTGCATGTGGTTGTCTTGGCCTTGCCGAGGGCGACCTTGGACTCTATTTGACAATTTTGACCATTAATTGACTGGTGAGTGAGTTAAGTTCTTAGCTTGTGGCCTATGGCTAATTCTTTCCATTTTCACTCATTTATTAATATTGTTCTGCCGCGATTATGCATTTTTGATTTTGAGCATTGGTAAATTTAGCAAGGGCGTGACCCAGTATATGGTGAAAAGTACAGACGGGTTTAACTAAAACATAAAGGTATTATGGCTTAGTAAAAATAGAGGGATTTTTTACTTATATGTATACTTATTCCAAGACCACCTAGTGGTATAGTGGTATTTGAAGAATATAACCAGAATAAAGTTTTGATAGTCACAGAGTAATATCTTGGGTACTAATGATATTGAGGCACAGCCTCTTGGGGCGTGGGCCCTTATATTGGTAGGAGGCATGGAGCTTAGAGGCTGGCGTGTCCCACACTATTGATATTGAGGTGTGGACCTCCTCGGAGAGGCCTATATTATTGTCAATAAGGCATGGACCTCCTAGAAGAGGCCTATATTATTGATATTAAGGTGCGAACCTCCTGTGGTGCGACCCCCACTATTTATATTGAGACCCGAACCCCCTAGGGAGCGGCTCCTACTACTCATATTGAGGCACGACATCCTCAATGGGGCCCATACTATTGATATTAAGGTGGAGCCTCTCAAAATGCAGATCCTACTATTGATTAGGAGTCTCGAACCCCATTGTTGGTACTGAGTCGCTGCCTCCTAGTATGATTTACTCTTTAGCACCACTATGCATTCATTCTGCTCGTGTTGTTTGTTCTTGCCGGGCTTAAGGAGGGTTATAATGTGTAATGACTGGCTCAGTCATTTCCTTGCATTTTATCTTTTCCTATGCTTAGAGTTGTTTGGTAGTTGCCCTAAGTCATTAATGACTTGCTGGGATCGGTAGCTCGGTGCCCGGTGACTCATTTGCTTGTTATCTCAGTTTCTCTATTTTGAAGTTTCAATTTTAAAATAGTGGAACTTTAGAGTGAAATAGTAGTAAACATGCTCGGAATCAAATTTTGATACTTTTGTTAGTTCTATAATACTAACTTTTGTCTAGAAGGACCTTAAGTTTGTGTCATGGGCTTTTAATTTAGAGTTTGGGTTGTTTAGTGGAAATTCAGCCCAACCGAATCTGATTTTTAAGCCTTGGTGGTCTTTTGATGATCGATACATCAGATCAGGTTTCTATCGATTCTGTCATCTCTGAAATATTTCTTTTGGTCTAGTTGAGTCATTGTTTACTTCTCGGGGTGGCCAGGCTTTTTTATATAGGTTTGTGGTAGTCCTTAGCTAGGCTTCTTTTTAATCCTTCTTGGGTTATTTTTTGCTTGAAAGACCTTGTATGGTTGTTTCATCGAGATCTTTTGGGTCTGTGGTATGTTTTTCACCAAAAATGCACTTTTGGTTTGTTAGAATATAACATAGGATACTTATTTTAAACCACTCGAAGTTTTCCCATTTTTCTTGTGTTGCTGCAGATCACACACCGCACCAGCATCCCTAAGGTTACCCTGGTTAGGTCGACCCTATGCCCAAGGGGCCTCTCTAGTGTAGTTCACCCCTGCGCCAAAGCAGCCACCCGACGAGGTCTCACCTAGGGTGTCCCTGCGCCCCCCTGCACTCTAAAATAGGGCTTTTCCCTTACATTTTCCAGCATTTGGTTTCTATTTTTAGTGCTTTGGTTAGGGTTACTAAGCTGGTTTTTGGGTGTTTTAAGTTAAGGGGACTTGCGTGGGTGATTATGGGAGTTTGTGGTGCTTGGTTTTCTTGGTAACTCCTATTATTTTTGCTTTTCTTTAGTTGTGCAAAATGTTTTTACTTCATTACTTTAGACCTAGTTTTACCTTTCAATTTGATATTGCCTTAAGCTCAAATTTGGACCATGATTCCACCGAGCTGAGGGCTAGGCGCTTGTATAATTAGTTTGTTTTTATGGGTTGTAGGGCTCTCTTTTTGACCCAGGTTGCTAATTATAATATGGGTCTTATTATTCATATTTTGATCCCTGGACTTGTACTTTTTGCTTAGTTTTGGGTGGTATCGACCGTGTTGGAGCTTCGAATCAGTGCTGCATGCACTTTGAGGATTTCTGCCAGCGTCCAGGTGGCCTAGGTTTAGTTTTTTGCATTGTAGACTAGGTTGATATTATTATGCTATTGATATGGCTAATAGAGTAGGTTGGGTTATTTAGGTTTATCGTGGGATTTCTATTCATTTTCTTGATTGATTTTGAGGTCCCATGAGAGGGCACAAAGGGTGAAAGGTTAAATGCCCGTATAGTGGTTCCACCACTTGGAGAATACTAACCTTGGGAACTATTTTAACTATTATGCGATGAGTGTTGTAAGGTGAGCTTTTAGCTGGTGGCCTTTGACCTATCGTAGACTCCGTTTACTTTCCATTTCCATTGTTACTCATCTTATTATTGATATTGTTTTAATACTCTTAAATATTTACTATTAGGGTTGGAGACTTGGCACTGATAGGGGTCTAGGCCCTGAGATTTGGCATGACATTGTGAGGGAGAAGCCTTGAATACTGGAATTGGAAGGGTGTGTGTGTTCGAGGTTGATTAGTGATAGTGACAGGGTGTGTGTGTCCGAGGTTTATTATCGACACTCACAAAGAGTATGTGTTCGAGGTTAATTATTGTGAATGCAGGGGGTGTGTGTCTGATGGTATTATCCTACTATTCTTTCCTATGCCCCTATGTATTTCTTTAGTATAGAGTGTGATCAAAGGGTTTAAGGGGGGAGTCACAGTGGGTTTTCTTGTGTTGTTTGTGCTTACTTGAGGGATGGCACGCCAGGTAGGTTCTATTGTGTTTTTTGTTCTTACTGGTTATATGGTGTACCAAGTAGGTTTGTGTTGTTTACTTTCTATTCCTTATTTTGCAAGATTCTTCTATTCGATTTTTATTCGTGGTTCATGTATATAAGGTATCATGATTAGTGAGGTTTGATTGTGTTGGACCACATGCATGTTTCCTTACTTTATTTTGAGTTCTGGATAATGATATTTATAGATTGCAGCTACCATATTTAGTTCCTATAGATCTATACTTGTACGTCTGATATCTTATCACTTTTCTTATTAGTTTTGATGGTTCCTTACTAATATTGACCTGTTTTAGTTCCTTACCTTTATTACTCGCATTTTATTTTAACCTAGTCAACTGATGATGTCTATTGGGTACCTTGTTTGGAACTCATGTTGCACTTTGTACCATTTTTTGTGGTGCAGTTATCAACAGGGTTTAACAGCAACATTGTGATCATACAGTGTAGATTTAGCTAACTGCACAGATTACAGTGAGCTTTTTCGTCTAAGCTGACCATAGTTTCCCTTATACTGGCTTGCTTTTTTCAGTCTACAATAGGTGTTGCATTGTATTATCTTTTCAGGAGTTATTTGTATTTTGTATCTTTTGATTTTTATATAGTAGCTCCATTTGCCACTGAAACTAGGTTTTGGGATTTGGGCTATATAAGATCTCCTCTTGGCTTCCGTTATTTATGTATTGTTTATGTTATCCTTTGCTGCATTGGTTGTTTTGAGAGTTTATAGCCCATTTTGCGTAGCTTCGGGCTATAGTGTTAGGCTTGTCTACAGGAGGGATGTACATGCCATCATGACTTGAGATTTTGGGTTGTGATGCAGTGATCTTTGTTGTGTTGTTTGTGCCTACTCGATAGATGGGGCATCATATAGATTCTTGTGCTTCTTATGTTTGTACTCAGTGGTCCTATAGGGGGCCATTTGGGTTAATAGTTGATCCTTAATTTATTTATATTCATGTTCAGACCTTATTAATTGTGATACCATAGACTCTCATATTTTGTTATAGTCCACTCAACTGGAGTTTAGGTATGTTCCATATACCCATTTCTGGTCCTTTGATATAGTTAATTATTCCTGTACGAAAGTCGTGCCTAGACTACCTGTAATATATCCTGTTCTTCATTTCTATTATTAGTGGTTTGCTCCTACTCTTATTACCTATTCTATATCTAGCAATTAGTTTTGTATTACTTACTTATGATTATTGATATGTTTTACTTTCCTCACTATTTCTTTACCTGTATTTTATTTTAGCCCGGTCGGCCTATGATGCCTACTAGGTACCCATATTTGTTACTCATGTTGCA
>JBDJHY010211659.1:0-11395 GCA_039654485.1 Withania somnifera | reverse complement strand
CATAGGGCTACTAACTACCTATGAAAGCCGTATTTGGCTAGGTACAATGTCATCACATAAGGTATCTAACTATCCAGCATAGTCGTATCCGACCATCTATTGCCCAAAGGGCTACATAGGCCCTAAAACACACATATCTCAGTAGAACATAGAACAATTTACCTTCCTAGATCATCTTTAAAGCCATCAGCTTAAATCAAGGGATAGCTACTAAGCTTTAATCACTAGTATACTCACCTCCCCAACCTCACTACAGTTTAGAGTCAGCAAATAAAAATACCTATCAAAGGTGTTACTCCTACCCCATCCATACTACATTCCAAAGATAGTGTTGAACACGCTGGTAAGATGATATCACCCTAGGATAAGTAGTTAAGCTACAAGCCATCTAAGTAGGCAATAGACCTATAGAATAAGTTAGGTCCTGACTAGTAATCCCATCCCCGAGTTGGAGCGTTACCATGCATATCCTATACTAATACCCAGTCTAAAGAAAGTAAACTATAACCTACCTGGATTCTGTGATGTCCTCGAGAAGCATTCCCAAGTATCCAAGAATCATGTACGAAGCTTGAAATAATGCGAGGCTATAAAAAATGTAATTTATGTGTCAAGAAGAGTAAAACAAGACCCATATTTTTATATAAATAGTGGGGTTAAAATCCAAACAAAAAAATCAGTTTATAAACCCTAATAGTTCAGAAAAATGAAATATTTATACCAACACGAAGAGCATAGGTCATACATCATATGGTACATATAAGGGTCAAATTAACAGTAGAAATGGAAGATATAAGCCTAGAAAGTTTATGTAATAACAAAAATAAAGAATTTCCTAGTAAAAATGATCACACGACCACCTAATCATGGTTCTATCAATCAAAACTTGATTATAGACCTTTAAAAGCTCTTAAGTTGCTCTAGAATATCAAGAATTTAAGAGGAAATAGAGTGGAAATTAAGGGATCTTCATGGAAAAAACATTTATAGACTCATCGACTGACCGATCAATCGGTTCCCGCAGTCCCTCCATGATATATTTTTAGAAAATTTCAAAAAGGCATACAAAGTAGAAATAAAATACACAAAGTAGAAATGAAGTCCAATTTCGACAATCCATATATGAAATCTTCAAGTAAGTAATATTCTAGACTCAATATAAGCGACAGAAATGACGTTAAGGATTATATAATTTGAGTAAGTCATGAAAAAGCTATAATTATAAGGAATTAAACTATAAAGATTTCCAGGGACCCGGCCTATCAATCCCAACAACTCATGAACGTCTTGGGGCTGTTATAGGAATGCTCTAAGTATGATAGAGTTATAAAACACTAAAAATATCTCGAGGGTCAGTACATTAAGCTTAGCCCTCGGTATATAGGGCCTTTTGAGATTCTTTAGCATATTGGTAGTGTTACATATGAGTTATCCTTACCTCTAATATTTTTAGTTGTGCCTCTAATTTTCCATGTCTCGATTTTGCAGCGGTTAGTTTATAAAAAGTCTTATATGCTAAGGTATGATACAATTCAATTGGATGAGAGTTTGGACTTTGTTGAGGAGTTAGTAGACATTCTAGCTTGAGATGTCAGTAGATTGAGGTCTAGGGATATTTCAGTGGTGAAGGTTCAGTAGAGGCTCTACCCAGTTGATGAGGCTACTTCTGAGACCGAGGGTGAGATTTGGGTGCAGTATCTGCAACTATTTGACCCTTTAGGTATCACTTCTTTTTTACTCTTGAGGTTAAAAGTCTTTTCAGTAGTGGATGTTGTAATGACCCTTGGGGTCATTTAAGTTTTTATGTGCTTTCATTGCATTTTGAGATTTCATGAAAGTATCTCAAGTCATTTATAACTTGTTGGGACCAGTCCAAGCCATTCGTTTGGGTTTTTATATCCTTTTCCCTATTTTAGAGATTTTGCTTTTAAAATCGTAGAATTTAATCAATATTCTCATAAAATGAGATAAAAAAAATTTGATAGTTATGTGTGCTCTAGAATATATATTTTGGTCTAGTTGGACTCTTGGTTTGGGTCTAGGAGCTTTCAATGTTATTTTATCTTTGTTTGTGAGTTCTTAGTTTGTTTGAAGTTTCAAGTTTGACCTCATTCAATTTTTTATAATTGAAGTGTCAGACCAAAAATATGACTGCACCATCAACTCTGGAATTTTAAGTTTATATTAGGTACTCTATTGATTTGGTCCCGAGTCAACTAGACTCATTTTGACTACTTGGTTGGAATTTTGACATTTTTGGTTTAGAGTTTAATTGGGTCAATATTTCATGAAAAAATATCAAATAGAAATTTGGTATACTCCATAGAGTCTGGAATATTATATTCATAGGGTTTGCATATTTAGATTATGCTTATCAGGTCTGGAACACATTTTGAGGTCCGTTTGAATCATTCCAACTTGGTTGAAAATGCAACCTTCTCTGTTGTCTAGTGCATACACACCTACGGTGCTTGGCTCATACCTACAAAGACAAACCTATGAAGTTGTTGGTCCCACCTGCGATAAGGCCTTGGGCTGGGAAGCTTTCTCCCTTGCGATCTAAAGCTCACACCTGCAAGCTCTAACCTGTAAGATTTTCTTTACTGGTGCAGAATTGGGGGGAATTCTAGAGGGTAACACCTGCGAGCTCTTGTCCAGAGCTGTGACATTGCACCTGGAATCCATTTTTTGTAGGTTGAATAGTTTTTATCATTACATATACAACGTCCATTCTCAAAAGTTTCAAATTTCAAGACCGATCTCATTTAGTCTAAATTGATATTTTGTCGTTGACTATTCATGTGATTTTTCTTGTGATCTTGGAGAATATTAAGGATTGCTTATAGTTATTTTCTTCATCGATGATTGGTAAGTTTCTATTAAAAATTCCTTAAATTTCATCCTAAATTTCAGAATTTTATCAACTTCATTTCTCTATTGGGATGGTTGTAAACTTACTTTTTATTTCATTTGTGCCCAAATTTTGGGAATGTGTTCCTGATTTGACCTAGATTTGTTACCAAATTAGATTCCTAGAAATATGGGTATTTTTTAATCTGTAGACTATGTATTCATTTAGAGTTATTCAACGTAGTTTGAGCTGAGGTCCAGTATTTACAAAGTTTTTTTGTTAGATGACATATAGGATACGATTAGATGATCTTACACTTTATATATATTAGATATATTTATAGTATTTAACACATCTTTGGGTTGGGATTTATAGGTTGGAAACTCTGACACTTTTCTGTTTCTTTCATTCCAATTCTTTTTCTCTCTACTTTGATATTTGTAATAGAGCTAGAGATTACCCACTTGTTGCTTTGAAATGGCCTTGTATACACACTAGAATTAGTATGGTGGATTATTGGGAATGTTTAAGAGACCGAGCATTGATGATTGGTTATTAGCTATTGTAGATATTATCTGAGATTGTGCAGGGAACATAGGACTATTGTGGAACTTTTGATTGTGGTAATGCATGATATTATCATGAAAAATGATTTTTTGCATTGGTTTCTACTGTTTAAGGGTTGAAAGGTAGATATCATTGATTTTGAAACCTTGCATGGCCTTGAGGACTCATTTTCAATATTGTATGACTAAAATGGATGTAAATGGGTGATATTTAATGGATTTCAATACTAAATTGTTAAAGATGGTCTTTTCCACTTTTTTCAAACTAATACTAGACTCATTTGGATTTAAGCGTTAGACATTGAGTTTTTTTTATTGATTTTATATCCAAATGAGGTCGAGCATTGACACTGAGTTTTAATATCATTGATATAGACCAAAAAGAGATCTAGGCTTAATTATGAGATTTATGAGTTAGTGAGTGGTTGGCAACATCCATGGAAATTTCCGTTAGGGGCTAGGGGGGTCGATGGAAGGATATACGATGGAGTAGAGGTATATGGAGAGAGCATTGCATTGTTCATACCTTTTGGGTCACGAGCATAAAAAGACGAGTATGAAATCTTTTACTAGCATCATTTTATATTATTCTTGATGGTTTCACCTTGTTTTTTGTTTGCTGATTATACTCTCTAGCAGTATGGGAGGCTGGTAGGGTTTTTTTTCACTTATTTGTATCCCTCGAGTTTATGATTGCTCATTGGGATTGTAGTTTGTTACTTATACTTGATTCTCCTTTAGGTATTTTTTACTTTTACCTACTTCATTTTTGCCTCTTTACTGCTTTATTATATTTGATATTTGATTTTCTTTCCTTTCTTCCTAATATTTAGGTTATCGGTATACTCCCTATCTGTACTTATCTTTTATCTGGTAGTTCAGTAGATTCAAGCATGTCTGTACTTCTTTATCTAAGTTTATTTATGATCATTAGCTCACTTGTGTTCATACTTATTTGTTTTATAACCTATTTATATAGATTTTCTTATTGTTCTTCCTATACTTATTTTTTTCTTTGACGTGTTCTTTCCTTATCTATCTCTTTACTCTTTTATCTCTTTTATGCGTCCAGTACCCATTACTTCTTCTACTTGTACTCATACTATACGTTTTCATATTTTCTGTGCAGATCCCTAGTATATGTGTTCAGCATTGAGGAGTATTCATGCATTCATGTAAGGACTCCAGAGGTAAGAGAGAGCTCTTGAAGATAAGAGTCGACTTTATATCTTCTATATTTATGTTTTGTTATTCATGTATTTAGTATACAGATGATGTACTTTTCTTCCTTTGAGATCTTTCTATGTATTTGATTTCTTAGAGGTTGATGTACCGTGATATTGGGTCCTATGTTGATTTATTTTGTATATGGATTTTGTTTTTGTTTTATTTTTGCACTTTTTCTTTAGTTAACATCCTTTTATTATTGCTGCTTGTTTAGTGACCCGTTACTAGTGATTTCGGGCTATGGCTTGGTTTTTCTATAAGAGCGAATTGTAGGTGCCATTATAACCTGATAAATAAGGTCATGAAAAAATGTAATTTGAATACAATATTTGTATATTTTTAATATTGATGAAAAGATTGGACTCTGCACTAGATTATTCACCTTAGCCATTTTTTTTCTTAATAATATCCTGATCTAAGATTGTATTAACCAGTCTTTGTAGAATTCCAAATAATTTTATTTGATGATCTAGTTATTGAAATAGAGATAAGAAACAATAGCCTGAATCTCATCCTAACTAAACCACTTTTGAAGCTCTTACATTGTACACGAATAAGTGTTAAAGTCTATAAGGTCATTCACTCTTTATTCTATATCCACATTTGTAGACATGTACTAGGCTTGAAACAACTACATTTTGGGATGCATGATTTTGTTCAAACTGTAATTCTATCTATCAAATATATTCTCCATCTAATACCTTTTTTGTGTAAATTTTCTACCCCAAATGATACTTTTTCGTATTTAAGAGCTAGGGGAAGAAATAGTAGCCTTAAGGAAGGATTTATGGTTAGAGTATCTTCTCTTAAGAATTATAAAGAGTAAAGAATCTTCTTGTTTTAATACTCGCCAAGCTATATTAACCAATAAAAATTGGTTAAAATATTTTATCTCTATAAACCCTATACCACATTTTAATTTAGCTAGTTAAAGATTCTTTCATTTTTTAAACTGCATTTCTTTTCTATTCCCCTTTTAACCACACCATTACATAATATATTCAAAAATTGAAAACAAGAGTGCATATGAAGGAAGAGCAAAAAGGACAGACTTAAGCATTACTTCTTCTCCTACAGGGCTAAAGAAACAATTTTCCTACCCTTTATTATAAGCCTTTACCTTATCTTTGATAAATTCTAACATTTTTTTCTTAGATTTTTCTACAATTATTGGTAACCTAGTTATTTTTCTCCATTAGAGGTATTTTTATAAAGAAAATAGAAGATTTGTCAAAATTTACCTTTTGTCAAGATTAATCATCATAGGTTTTTAAACATTCAAAAATTTTATTAGCATTATAAGTATTTGTATTACAAAATATAAAGGAATCATCAGCAAAGAGTATAAGGTTAATAGTTGGCCCACCTTTAACTATAGAATGATCCTTAAGGTCATTTTTATGTTATCACACTTTTCTTGCATCTTTGAGCTTATCGAGATTGGTGGTTTGGTACCCAGGTAGTTCATTTGATTATTATATCCGATTCCTTATTTTAGGTCCTTAGATTTTGATATCATTATCTGTAGTCAACATTTATTGAAAACAAAGTCAGAATTAAATTCTGAAAGTTCCATTAGCTCTGGAATGTGGATTTTGATCTAGACTAACTATTGCTCTATGTTTGGAAGCCTTCATTGTGATTTTGTCTAGTTTTATGTATTTTAAAGTTTAAAATTTTGACTTCAGTAAAATTTAAATGATCGAAGTCTCAAATTAAAAATTCTACTACACCATCATCTTCAGAATGTCTAGTTTGGGTTAGATGAGGTCTTTGCTCATGTCAGGGCCAACCGGGCTTATTTTGAGTACTCGATTTAGATTATCAAAATTTAAGTCGAGGGTTGACTTTAGTAGGTATTTTGCTAAAATAATCTCGGATCGAAATTTCATCTGCATCATTGAGTCCAAAAAGTTGTATCCTAAAAAAGAATAGTAATAGGCAGAAGTAGTGGTAAAAAGGCCCATCTCAAGTGAAATAAATAACAATAGCATCCAGTTGTCTGCACAACGGGGCAATAACCCTGATTTTGTCCAAAATGTCGTATCTGTGAAGGTAGCCTATTTGGCTTGCTTTTTTTGGGTTCTAAACACATTCATAAAATTCCTTTTTTTATTTTTTTTGCTGAATTTTTAGTCTGGTGCACCTCAATTTTATTCATCGCGATTGCGGAGCTTCTTCATGCGATCGTGATGTTTTTCTAAATCCTTCTCACGAGTTGTAAGTATGCGATCGCGTCTCTGTGACCTATTGACCTTTACGATCGCATCTTGTTTGTATGCAATCATGATAGATTGTGATCCAGCGCTTTGTGATCGTGAGCCTTTACACGCAATCACAAAGTATATGTTCAAGTAGGTATAAGTACTAGGAAAACCCAAATTTCTCTCCATTTTCTTTATCTTTTCACCTCCAAACTCAAATTTCCTCAATTGATAAACCTTATATTTTTGCATGTGACTTTGAGGAATGTTGGAAAGTCCCAACATTAGAGTGCTTCTTACTTTAGATAGGCTATGGCTTACAGATCTTAGATTGGGTTTATATTTGAAATATTTTTTGTAATATTTGTCCTTGGGTTAGGTTTTTAGGATTTACACCCTTGACCATGTACGCTTCTTTTAGTCCTACTATTAGTCTTGTTTTGATTTTGCATTATGATTATAGATTAGTCTGTGACCCTGTGTGGTCCTTATTGACGATGGAAGCATAGATGGTGGGATTATTAGGAATTACTGTGATTCCCAGACATTTATTACCTAGTTTTTAGTTTGTTTTATAATACCCAGTCTGTGTAATGCCAGTAGGAGCGATTGGATCCTTTGATTGTTGTTATGCATGACATCATCATGAAAACTAATTTTTAGGTATTGGTTTCTACTTTTTTATGGCCAAGAGCATAACATCATTGAGTTTAAAACCTTGCATATCCTTGCATGCCCATTTTTAGATAATGATATTAAAACACGTATAAATTGATAATTTTCACCAATTTTTTATAATAAAAGGTTAACGTTGGACTTTTTCACTATTTTTGAGTTGATACTAGACTCGGTTTTGGATGATCGCTAGACGTTGAGTTTTTACTAATTTTTGACTCAATTGTGGCTGGGCATGATTATTAATACTTGATATTATTGAGATAGACCCGATTTACATCCAAGTACAGTATAAGATTATGAGTTATATGCAGTTGCAACCTCTATAGGCCTTGCCGATCCGGGCTTGCGAGTAATGGTAGAAGGGTTATATGGGGGAGTATAGGTATATAGGTTGTAGATTCCTTGGGTCCTACCTGTCGGGTGTGCAGGTTCGAAAGAGAAGCATACGAGATTTTACTAGCATCATATCATATCATTCTGCTATTCAACTCTTGTTTTTTCTTTGATGGTTATACTCTGGTTGTATGCGCGGCCAGGGAGTTTTCTTTCAACATTTTTACTAAATGGTTTTGTTTTATCCATTTAGTGTTATATTGATAACCTCATTCTTCGAGTTCACTTCATGTCTTGTATTATTTCATGACTTGATTTTAGTTATTCCTTTGCTTCTATCCTTTTTTTAAGTTGTTGATATACTACTATATTTTCTATCTTTTACTACTTCTTATTAGTTAAGCATGGACTTAGGTACAATCTTATTCCCTTTTTTCTAAATCTTAGATACTTGTTAGCTAGCTTTACATGATTATTTACTTGCCTATATCTTGTTAGCTAGTTCTTTTATGTTTTTTCTCTACTAGTTTGATTCTGTGACTTTTCTGTCATCATCTATCTATTTACTTTTTTATTTCATATATGCGCCCAGTTGGCCTATAATGTCATCAGGGTGCCTGACTGTTTTGGTTTCTTGGTATTCATAGGTTGTAGGTTCCTTATGATCTAAAAAATTAAATTGTGAAATTCGTATTAGAGCTCTAGGTTTGTTAGTGTTATCGATACACAAGAAATATTTGGTAGAGTCTCATGAATTGGTATGGTGGCCTGCCCAGACTATAGCACCTTCTGGAGCTACTTCTCCAATCAGAGCTCTAGACACTAAGACTGATCCTATACCAGTCAGCAACCATCGAAGGTACAAAGTTCATCTTATGTTCATATGATACAACTCCAACTTCGATTCTAACACTAAACATTCAAGGTGTTTTATTGTAGTTATTAGGTTTGGTGAGTGGGTATTTGATTGATAGGGCCCAAATATCTACTCATGGGGCATCCTTAGGTGCTCTTGGTTTGAGGGTCAAACACCTCAAGTTCAAACTTATGCTACTCTAGTTTATCGATTAATCCAAGTGCTTGACCTATCCTCCCCACCCACCTATGTCTGAGACAGATTTGAAGGCATCAGGAAGGTTCTTGAGATTGGATCTTTCTAGATTTACAAGCCCTCCTGAAAAAGATGCCCGAGACTTTCCTAATAGATTTCAGGGGGGTTGCATAACCTTGGGTTGTTGGATACTCATGGTGTAGATTTTGTTGTTTATTAGTTGAATGGCTTGGCCAAATAGTCATGGAGATCCTTTGTTGCTGCTAGATCAGCTAGTGAATTTCCCCTAACTTGGAGTATATTTAGTGATGCCTCTCTAAGCAAGTATATCTCTCATATTGATCAGGAGAGGAAGAAAAGGAATTTATTTGGGTGTAGTAGAAGTCTATGACAGTCACTCAGTATAACGTCTAGTTTCATTATCGATTTGAGTTTGTAGTGTAATTAATACATATAGAGATAGAGAGGATTTTCCATTTTACTTGGGGTTAAGGCCCCTGGTTTGTGATACCATCAAGATTCTTGTTACTAATAATACATCATATCTAGCTTGTTAGATCATGCCTGTACCATGGAGGCTATAGTTTATAAGGGTTATGGAGTGAGGTGAAGAGGCCTCGACATCAGGGCAGATTCAATGGATCCCAGTATGGAGGTAGGGGATCACGTTCTTGGTGTAGGGGTCCATCTTAGTATCTGCAGCAGGAATAGTACCTACCGTGCAAGCCTTGCTTCATACTTTTTTTTATGGTTCGAGAGTTTTGGTTATGAGGGTCAGTCATTGAGGGGCTTTACTAATGGGTCTTCAGGCTTTGTTGGCCATACTAGTTTAGCTAGTTCTTCCCATCTAAGTAGAAAGTATGGGTCATGTTAGGAGTGCAGTGCTATGGGCCACACTGCTAGAGATTGCCCCCAGCTGGATACTATTCAGCCTTTTGTTCATCCTACAGTTGTGCCAATTGCCATACCATCTCATCCTATTAAAGTAGTTCCATCCCAGGGTAGAGGTAGTAGTGCTTCTGATAGAGATTCTCCTTAGCATGGTAGGGGTAGAGGTCAAGATGGTAAATGCAAGGGAGATCGCCATCATTTTTATGTTATATATGAGGAGGAGGCCTTAGATACTATTGTTTCAGGTACTGTTTTTATATTTTATTATCCTACTTTGTCTTTATTTAATTCATTCTCTATGTGCCATGATGTTTCATAATATATTTCCCCATGTTTGAGATTGGCTAGTGAGCCATTGTTATGCCATTATCTATTTCTACCCCAGTAGGTGATATTTTAGTAGTGGAATGTGTTATGGATCCTGTTCAGTGTCTATTGGGGAGTTTGAGAGTTGGGATGATTTGATTTTATTGGATACGATTCACTTTGATGTGATACTTAGCATGTACTTATTATTCCCTCATCATGCAACAATGAAATTCTATCCAAGACTATTAACTTTGTTGTACTTGGGTCATCACTGATCATGTGGCAGGATTCTATTAGTCGAGCACCTTCGGGAATCATTTTTTTCTTTCAAGATAGTTGGTTAGTTTAGTGTGGTTGTTTGGCTTATCTTGCTTATGTTAGAGATATGACTATCTATACTTCATCTCCTGAGATGATTCTTGTGGTTAGTGAGTTTGCTGATGTGTTTTGGATCTGCCTAGCTAGCCTACCACCCAAACGAGACATCAAATTTTCTATTGAGTTAGAGATGGGCACCAAACATATTTCCATTTCCCTTTATTGCATAGCTCCTATATAGTTAAAAGAGATTAAGGTTCAGTTTAGGACTTGTTAGATAAGGGTTTTATCAGGCATAGTGTTTCATCATGGAGTAATGTTGTTCTCTTTGTTAAGAAGAAAGATGGCTCGATGTGCATGTTTATTCATTATAGATAGTTGAATGGGGCTAAAGTGAAGAACAAGTATCCTATGCCTAGTATTGATGAGTTATTTGATCAACTTTAGTGTTCAGAAATTTTTCAAAGATTTATTTGAGATCCAGTTATCATTAGTTGAGGATTACAGTGGTGGACATCCCTAAGATAGCATTTAGGACGTGATATGTCCACTCTGGGTTCTTAGTGATGTATTTTTGATTGACCAATGCCCCTGCAACTTTTATAGATCTGATGAATCACATGTTCAGGCCTTATTTAGACTTTTTTGTGGTTGTGTTCATTAACGACATGTTAATATACTCATGTTGTAGCAAGGAACACAAGCAACCTTTGAGGATCGTGCTCAAAAATTTGAGTGATCATTAGTTGTGAGCAGAGTTCTCATAGTGTGAACATTAGATCAAGTCAGTTGCACTCCTTTGACATATATTGTCTAAGGTGGTAGTATGGTGGATTAGATGAAAATTTCAACCGATCATTATTGTCCTATGTTGGACCATGGGAGGTTTTCAAGTTGTCCCTTTACGTTTTGATTGATGACTAAACCATTAAGATAAAGATTTAATGTTAACGAAGTGCTTACAAAT